>JAUZNC010058339.1:0-11471 GCA_034780395.1 Vannuccia rotundouncinata | reverse complement strand
AAATAAATCTCTTTTCGAATACAGGATTTCCAAATTCAAATTGTTTGGAATCAAGTCAAAAGGAAATATTAATAATTAACAAATAGGTTTGATTTTAAGGTAATCCTTGATGCGCTTCATGCTTCAGGCGGTTACGTTTCCGGCAATGCACACATTATTGGGCCGGTGGAGTCCTCCATACGAGCGAAGTAAACTAGCGACTATAATATATTCGGGTAATATATTCTTCTTTTGTTCGGATTGAAAGACTGTAGAGGCTTTACTCTTAGCCGTGGTACTTTCCGCTGGTTCCAGGTTGTCAAATGGGCACGATTATTGGAATGCCGCTCTCCGGGTTTCTCTGTGAGACAGAATTTTTGGGTGGTTGGCCGTCGGTCTTCTATATTTTCGGAGGCTTGGGTATTATCTGGTTCTTTGGTTGGTGCTTCATTGCTTACGATTCACCGGCCGCCCATCCGCGAATATCTGCCGAAGAACGAGACTATATAATCACTTCCATTGGACTGGATATGAAGGTGACACCAACCGTTTTTTAATTCTTTCTTTTTAGTTTTGTTAATTTTAGGAGGCCATTTAAATGATTATGTACATAAAACCAATACCTCACAATTTAATCAACGCTCATCAACGCTGATTGGTTGACCTACATTTAAATCACCAATAGTTATACTCTCGTATGAATTCCTTCCGTGTTCCTAACTTTCTTTCTTTTATTTCAAATGATATCGATCCGCATATTCGAATTGTTTCACATAATCTTGTTTCACATAATAGCCATAATATTACGTAATATTTTATGATCCATAATTTGTGTTTTTTGGTATACTACTATTATTAGTCACGGATACATATAAATAAGGTGTCGGCAGTTTATTAATTAATGCGACTTCATTGAAATTGAAGCTAATTTCATACATAATTTCATGCAATTACTTGAAATAAACAATTACCTTCTTTCTATCAATCGCAACATGGGAAATTTCAAATACTGGAGGTGTCGAGTTGGAGGATTTACGGCTACAGCCGTAACAACGAAATTATTTGTAACTATAGCTCCCGCGAAATGCTGGTAAAATTATAGAAAAAGAGGCCATCGCAACTGCAACATCAACCAGCCCTAAATTCAAATCAATTAAGACAATATTTTCAGACACTTTTCATGGTCAACAGAGAGATAACGAAGAGATGACAGTTCATGTACCAAATTTTCAGAAACACCGACAATCATTGTACAGTGCCAGGTCTCGTAGACTTCCTCAGAAGAGATTAAATTGCTCTTCACGGACAAAGGACAAGAACAAAAGACGGCCGAAACTTCATACTGGCCAACGATGGAGTGGCAGATTGAAATTGTCACTAGGTTCTCAGCGCTGATTTAAATAATATGTTAGACATTTTTGAAAGACGACTTAATGTTTATTAATTGAAATAATAGTTACAATCAACAGTTTCAGTAATATGATATAAACGGACATTTTCTATTTTGCTGTTTACATTTTGTTCAGATTAAACAAGACCTTTCAGTTCCATGGGGCAAGATCATCATTTCTCCAGCCTTCTTGGCATTGTGTGTTGCTAATTTCTGCAACAATTGGGCCTTCTACAGCATGCTTACAAGTCTGCCCACCTATATGTCCAAAGTGCTCAATTTTAACATCAAAACGGTGATAATACTTCAAATTCTATTTCTATAGCAAAAAACCTAACCTATAACATGTAAAAAAATATCATTTAAAAAATAGGCAAACTTCATAAACTGAAATGTATTTAACATAATGTTGACAGTATAATTCTTTATTATTTGTGGAAATTTTGGTATTTTATCAGCTTGTTGTTCAATTTATGATACGTATAAATGCGATTAATATAACTAAAACACCGAAACAGGAAAGATCCTATACAATATGCGTATAAACCTTTAATTAGTTTGTATAACATTTATTGACATGCATTTGAAATAAATTACTTCTGTAGCGTTTTCTTAGACTACAAATTGAAACATATTACAAAAAATAGTTTTCAATAAAGGTAAAAGATGGTCGCCGAAAAGGACCAATCTTTTAAATCAGTAAATCAGAGTAGGTTGCATCTTGGGATGTAGGTAACAATAATATCTTTGGAGATGTCGGAAATAACTCAAATTCTGGAGGAACTTGATGAAACCGTCGTCCTTCATCATACCTCCTTCGATGAGAACGAGGTGAACAATATCTGCATGGATATGGCGGAGGTCATTTTAATGTTTCGATCGACGGATTCTTACTGCTTTTTTGATAGCGTCTTTCGTAAAGCTATTTCGCAAAATGTATGCGATCTTCGTTCACTCATTCGTGTTTCCTGTTGATATGCATATTCTAGTTATTTAGATTGACCGTAATGTTAGCTCAGCATTCACTTCTAAATCTCTCCGGCAAATTTGGTTAAGAACATCAATAATTGGGAAATATTATCTCTGTCTATTAAAAATGATAAACTGCTTTAATGAGTTTGAGTAACTCCTAACTCCTAGTAATATTTACACAATTCAATTATAACTCATTGCAAAATCTAATTGATTTATTTAGAATGGTCTTCTTTCGGCTCTTCCATACATCGTTAATTGGATCACCTGTGCTGTGGGAGGACAGATTGCAGACACCCTAAGATCCCATCACGTCTTATCCACAACCTGTGTAAGAAAGATGTTCACAGCAATGGGTGAGTTAATAATATTAATTACTAAACAGAAAATGTTTACTTCGACCTGTGCTTAACTAATGCCAGGATTGGCCTTCAACGCAGCGGGATTGTTAGCTGTGGGGTTTGTCGGCTGTGACTATGTCCTAGCCATTATATTTTTCTGCATCGGAGTGGGATCGTTGGGGTTATGCAATTCCGGATTTCTAGTCAATCATCTCGATTTGGCTCCACAGTACGCCGGTGAGACATTTCTAGCAATAATCGTAATTATTATATTACACTACTGATGAGTAGTAAGTAATTTAAATGACGAAAATGTTACAATTCTATATAATTTAAATTGAAAAGGATCATTGCTTGCCGCAACAAACTCCCTGGGAACAATTCCTGGTATTCTAGGACCTTATGTTATTGGAATAATTACACAAAGTGGGGTGAGTAAATATCTTAGTACACGAGAACTAAAGATCTTACCTTAAATAATCTTTTGGTGTTCGATCTATCAGGAAACGCGAGATAATTGGTTGACCGTGTTTTACATCTCGGCCGGCATAACTTGTTCTGGTCTTCTGATATTCGCTTGCTTCGGCTCGGGAAATCTTCAATCTTGGGCGCACATCGGGAAGTGGTCCGAGGAAGAAGTGTCTATACAAAGTGAGGATGAACCTTTAATACTGCCGACCTCGGGTGGGGTCACGTCTGTACAAGTTATTAACAGTGACAATTTGTATTAGGAGAGTCTTTCATTACAGTATTCATGCAGCCACTGCAATCTTTGAGAGGTACACTTACTAAGATCCACCAGTAGTTAGACAATCAGTAATATCTATGGTTTAAAAAATGTTATTACGTCACAACAAGTAAATTGATTTTTAAAATATTTTTATTATATATTTATTTATAATTTTTATAAATTGTTTTCGTTTGATCTCTATTCTTTTAAAATAATATTTATAAATGTTCTATATTATACATTCAATGTTTTCTGATTATGTAAAATATTGTTCTTTTTGGTGATATTTGTGTACAAAAATCTATATTTTATGTACTATTGTGGATTCTTCATAACATTCTACTTTTCTTAATTCGTCCAGTTAAATAGTTTTTAATATATTGCCACTTCATTATTATATTGCCCTTTATTTTGGATAATACATTCTCAGTTCATATATAAAACGATTCTTTCATTAAAAATAGACCGGTCATCAAAGGCAATTACGCGATCTTTAAACCATGTATGTAGATAATTATTTTCATATTAGAATGTTTGGACTGGAAATTGAATGAAATAATTAAAACATGGGATCATCATTTTAAAGGCACAGCATGTATAATTTTCAAGCTATTTAAACGAAGACCAGACATTTGTGGATTAAATCATAACCTCGATAAGCAACCTTATAATGCGAGTATGTTTAAATACAATATTTCCTATATTTTTTCTTATCAAAGGAATGGTACCTTTTGACAAACTAAATATGTTCTAGGATAACTTAATCCTTGATTATATTTTAAAAGAAATAAATTAAAACATCGATTTCTGAATAAAGATTATTTATTACATATATGATATGTTTCTTTAGAAAAAATAGTGTGTATTGTGTTAAAAAACGTAATATTTAAAGAATAATCAGTAATAAATATTGGTAGCGTTTATAAATACAAATAAATATAATTATGATAATATATAAAAGCTTTATTAAAAAAATAATGAGAAAGATAAAACATTGAATTCCGTATTAAAAAAGTAGTCAAAATAAACATAGTTTTGATGCCAGCGAAAACTTTCAAATCCAGGCAGAATTTTTTAGATAACATAAAAAAATATAGTTACAAATATAAAAATATGAATACAAAATTGTTAAAAGTTGTAGAAAGTGTATACTACCAATAATGAATGTCACACAGCTATAAATTTTAAGATGATTTTGGGAAGTTTTTCTGCATTAAAATCTTTTCTGATAATTTTCGCACACGTAATCCAGATTCCCTTTTTCTCTAAACAAAAATCCTCTTCTACTTGACAATCATTGATGCACACTTTCAAATGCCCTCTAATAGGGAGAATTATCTCTCTATTATAATCAATATCCTGAACCCACATATTCAACACCAGACTCTCTGCACCTCCAGTACAACCCAGCCACACACTGACTAAAGTGCCCCCCAGAGGCAGGAAGCAGAACACACGAACTATCAATCCATCCACGGCCTTTCTGCACAATCCCTCTCCATTCCTCAAGATGAATATTCTCTGACCAGTTCTAGTTTGGTTTGAAGGTCCAACATCCAGTCTCATCACACATGGTGACAGGACCATATTCCGGATTATCAGGGTCGGGTTGACCATTCATGGCCAACATTTCTGCAAATAGATGAAAAAATAAGAATTCACTAGTTATTATTTTTGAAATGAATTGAGTTATTAAAATTAAACATTATACACTGAAAGCCACTTATTAAAAAGTTAACACACTTAATCTGTAGGTTTTATTGGTCCATATGTAGGTACACCTATTTAATATATATACAAAATCAATCACGGACTATCTTCACATATGCTTATCACTTGTTGTAAACTCTGTGATCTATAAATAAAGACAATAATGTGTTGTTATAATGTAATTATAGTCAACATTTTTACCGTAAAATTAAATCATATTCTTAACTCGTTACTAAAAATAAATGTATTTAGGCTTCAGTTAATGTTTTATGTTTTCAATTGTATAATACAATTAAGACTTTTTCATATCAAAATTTATTTTTAAAGGTTTTTAACATAAGATTTTTTCAGTATTTATTTCAAAAAATGTAATTTTTTTTGAGCTGGTTGGGAGGCCTAATATAATAAATAAATATTATGATGTGTATGAACATATTAATAATGTTTAATATGCAGGTTCGCTTATAACATATACATGTTCACCTGTTCTCTGGGTATACATAATAAGTGTAAATTTTATAAAAAACGATTAATATACAATAAATCATCCTTGCAAATTAAAACGACTTCTTATTTCAATTGTTTATCTTACAAACATTATTTTTATTAACTTTGAACAGTTCTATAACAATAAAAATATATGATAATGTAATAAACATAACATATTTCAGGTATTATAGTATTTTATTTCAAAGGACATTATTGTATATATTTTCTTGTTACTGTATAATCCTGTTGTAACATACTCAGATATAACAAACATTTGGCTAAAACATTATTTTGTTGCATGGCTATATTGATACCATGGGTATAACATACCTCAACAGCATATCCATAATACTTTTTTTTCTCATCTTCTGAAGCAAAATAAATTGCTAGATATTTAACCCTACACAAACTAAGCAGGGGTCAAATTGACTCATATTTTTAAAAAGCTCTGGCATGCAGAGGAATTGGTCGATTGATCGGAAATTTTCAGTACCTGGCCAATTTTTTGAGGGCTCTCGAAGATGTATAAATTTTTGGACCAACCTTTATATTATTATTGATTATCGATTTTTGGCTCCTTTAATCAAAACAGCATTTCGAATCATTAAATGAAATCCTGCAAATGTAGGAATAATCACATCCCTATAGAATACCCATTAATAGCATGAAATATACAGTATACACTGTGAAATTAAAACTTAATGAAAATTACTCATATATAAAAAAACATTCATAATATAAGTCACCAAATTATTGAATGCTTTACTATTATCAAAAGAAATGGACCTTGTGTCACACAAAATATGTTCTAAGGTTAAATAAGTAGGACTCTATCTATTCATTATGTGCACATAATAAATCACCACATCTTGAGTGGAAATTGTGTATTGTTTGTGTAAGCAGGGCAATTTTTAACTTAAAGCTAATTATAAATAATTTGCAATTACTATAAATAATAAAAGATGGAAAGTCAGCCTTTACTTATCTATATAGGGTGTATATTATAGTACAAAATTTAATGAATGCTCATCTATGCATCTATGACTATTGATCATAGACAGTTGTTGGATTTCAGTCATTAAATTTCCATACTATTTATGAAATTCCACTCATGTAACAGGAATTTCCTAAATGTATTCTTATAAAAATTAATAAAATGGATGTCAATGGTGTCACCACTGACTAAGTATTGTATGTAAAAGGGGTGAATTAATCTGGTAGTATGTGATCTAAGTTTGCTGGGAATCATTTAGATTTAGTCCTACTATAGTAAGTATATGTCATTGCTAATACTTTAGTCTATCAAATAGTGTTAGTGTGTATTATATATATATTTCTAGTATAGGTGCAATTTTTTTAGATGCTACATATATTTTCACTGCATAAATTGACTACTAGTAAGTATTAAATTCATTAATAATGAAAAAATTAAATGTTTGGAAGAACCAATAAATTTAACATTACTTAAGATACAAATTTTATAAAAATTTGTCTAGAATAGGAAGAAGTCAAGATTAGGCAGTATCATTTGACATCAAAAGATAGAGGGAATGGATTAAATCAGTTCTTAAAGTAATTTCCAAAATAGTCTATATTCTAGATTAAGTGGTTATGGAATAATGTTCTATTGTATATATAATATTATTTTTTACAATAAATATAATGTGGTTTCCTTTGTCAAAGAAGTAAAGAGAAAATGCAGCTGGATAAGATTGCATAAGACAGTATTAGATGTTACTGGTAGCAGCCTTAATACTGGTAGCAGTTATTATTAGGTAGTAAATTCAGTTGCATAAAGTGGTATTAGCTGCTACTGGTAGTAACTAATACCTGCCATAAGTTTTGATAAATCCAATATAATTATCTTAATTTCTTCAAATTTAATTGTTATTGTTTAGTCCTAAAATATAGAATTGGGACATTTAGTAGACATGGTTCATAGGCTGTTCAGAAATTTTTTCCCTGACTAAATTTGGTTGTGAACATAAGTGACTAACTTATAAATTGCATGTGGTGGAAAATTTTTTTGAACAATTGTATAATATATATGTATATAACAAAACATTTAAAATTTTCCTTGACCACTTTCCATTTCTATGACTACTGTGAATCATGAAATAATTATTTTTTTTATTGATAAGTATATATAGCTATAAAAAACAGGCATGGGATTGGACTTCCAGAAAAAAGTCTGAAATATATTTTGCAACAAGAAGTCATTAGGGGTGTCATGGCTATACTGTGAGCATAGCCTATAGATCCACAAAAATTTGAAGCATCACTAAAGCACCCATCTCCTAAAGAACTGGAAGACCACTTCAAACTTCTGCTAAAACCTCACGTTACAGGAACTTCTTCATTCCTAATGCCACTGCACATTTCAACAATACACCATTACATACCTAATTATTTACCCTTGCCTTTTTATGTTAACACATTTGTTTTCTATCTACTTAAACTGACATATAACTTTGTATTACTGCATGTTTCTTCATTTTATTTTTATACATCTATACTACAAACTATTCTGTAATTATTTACCCTTTCCTATAAACTTGCATGTCTGTAAATTTTCATGAATTCCTTGTTCGATATTACCATATGCATAATTATCTTCTTTCAGATTGTACTCCGATTCCCATTTGAGTATTATAATTAAAAAAAAAGTTTCTTATCTTATAATGCATTTAAATAGGTGTTTAGATATATCTTATATTATTTTTATTTTGTTTGGGAAATAACTTGCGTAAGACACAATTTCCAATTGTCCAAATTTATTAAAAATTTTCAACATTTATTAAGATATTTCAAATCTTTCACAGAATGTTCTAGGAGAACTTTAATCAACAGATCCAGAAAATAAAATGATCTGACCATTGGTGATTATGTGATCCTGATCCTAAGATCAAGTAGATAGGACTTGTGTAGGTTATATAAACAGTATATAACTGATATAAACAGTATATAACTGATATAAACAGCATAATAGTATATTAACAGCCATATAAATTATATGAAGAAGGGGTGACACATTTTAGATAATGAAAGTTTAGTTAAATAAGATAAGGGAATATTTTGAGAATTATTATTCTCCATAATTCAAGTATGAAATAACAAAAAGCAGTAAAAATTTTTTAGTAAATATGTATCATATGCACCTACCCCTCCCCTACCCCTTTGAATTTTTATATCATTTTTAGATGAATTAAAAAAATGACCTTTCAGTCTGAAAAGCCTGAACAATCCCATGCCTGATATAATGAGAATGATTTTCATTTAAGAGCAACATTTTTTGAGAAATTTCTATATTAATACAATGCAAAAAAATCTGTCCATTTTTCCAATGCTAAAATAAAAACTGAATCAATATAATTGAAATATACTTAACCTTTCTTGGTAGTAGACCATTAGACTAAATATATTGAATTTTAAGTATTAATACATAGGAATAAATATTTTACTCCCAGTAGTAATACCATGACCTACTACTGGTAGTAAGCTAATGCCACTTTATATGCCTGGCATATAATCAGAAATTTAGGACACATAAAATTGAAACTGCATTTTTCCTTTTGACATGGGTCTCTAATTGAAATTCTTGAAAAAAATGAAATATGCATATTTAATAGCTTTTACAGATTTTTTAAGGAATACAAATTATTAATATTGGCTCTAAATTTTGCATATAAACAGTAGTATTAACTAAAGAATTGACTCTAATCCACACAAAAATAAATTTTCTATTTTTTTGAATAATTAAAATGCATTTAAATTTGGAAACATTTAAATATTGTGGTGTTTATTTTAATATTCACAATTAAAAAATTAATAAGTTAATAATGAAAAATATGGTACAGATAGCTATTTTATTATTTATGTAAATAGTAATTTAATATTACACTGTTAATTCAAATTAACAGAAATTTTTTTCCATTTGACTTTTTTTGGAGTTAAATGACAAGAAACACAGTATCAATTTTATTTACCAATTTTTATGAACCGATTTTCCTTGACATCAATTATTTTTATTTAAAACTATTTTTTATAATATTTTTTATTGATTTACCTTTAACAATTCATACATTTCAGCAACTGAAATTGATAGTTATAAAGGCTGTGAATAAATGAATTAGAGTAATTGTTATACAAGTAGTTTGGTATGATATTATACTAGCTTAACAATAATCATGTAAATAAATAGACATAGAATGTTCTAGACACTTTCTTGCAAATTTATGATTTGTGTAGGTAGTTGTTTCATAAAATAATGCAAACAACAAAGCACATATAAAACCACGTCTTTCTATTGTAGTCATAAATAGTGAGTGTCTAGCAAAGCACTCAAGATTGTTTCACTTCCTCATTTTTCACTTCAAAATAGCAATAGTGATATTTTTCCAGAACATCTCTACTGTTTTGTCTCTCCTTGATACCTGCTGCCAGGTCACATTGGTTCTGCAGTTATCTTTGGTGTTCCTCATCTTCCTTTTTGGATTCTTTCAATTGAAGCTTATATGTGGCACAGCTTTTCAAACAAAGGTGCATCATTAAATCTTTTGTGAAATTGGTATTGAGAGTGATAAACCAGAATGTTTAATCCCATCAATAGGACGATTGTCCTAAAACCTTATCATCTAATGTTATCTGTGTATAGGCCTACTGTTCTGCATCTCACCAATATCTTTAAACCCATTTTTCAGGAAGCAATCTGCAGTCAGTTTATGACTCTTCAAGTTTTCATGTTAGTTATAATTATGAGTTTGTCTACAGGCTAATGAGATTTCATAAAAAAATATATACACACATATGCATATTTGTCAAACTTTACAAAAACAAAAGAATAATTAATCAAAAAGTTTATTATAGTGATAAGCATCTTACAATAAGTGTTAATTTATTATTATTTTATTTCTACATAATTTATTTATATTTAAATAATAATTTGTAAATTTGTAAATATTAATTCATATGTAATACAAATATTTGTAAGTATTATCAAATTACTTTTATTGATTTATAATTAATTTACATGCCTGATAATTAAATATAAACAATTAAACACAATTCTTAACAGAAAATTATGACTAATTAATTAATTTTGAAATATAAAATTATATATAAAATTTATATATATATACAAATTGATATATATATATCTGAAAAAAAGATATGCAACATGTTATATTATAAGAATATAAGTTTTCTAATATTACTTTAAGAATTAATTCCTATATCAAAGAGATTTAATAAGAACATTTTATATTAATTTAAAAGTTTACCACTAGAAATTTATATCTTAACTATATAATAAATGATTCTATTATCAATATTATTATTTTTTTATTGTAAAATTTATATTATAACAAAAAAGTGGCAGCAAATTAAACTATAAGGATGCTGAAAAAATTAGAACTTGGCTATACTTGCTACTGGCATCCAACATCCAAAAAATTGACTTATATAATAGGCATCAGGGAGCAAGAGCACCAGGTAGAGCATCCAGTAACCTGGATTAGCATACTAGATGGTAATCCAGGATACTTGTATAAGTGGGGCTATGGTGATGGGGCCAATTATAATTTTTATGTCTTTTTTATTATTTAATTATATAAAGTAACTAATTTTATGCCTAAATTAATCTTTAAAAATTTTGCTAAAAGTATAACATATATTATATAACTGCAGTATCAATATCTAATCACCTATATACTATAATGTAAATTGTAATAAGATGGATAAGATGCAAGACTGTTAAATCAATAAAAAACATTTTGTAAAAAGAAGCACCGTTTCAGGCGATCTCCGTGAACTAATTGGATCTTCTTCCGAGCATATCTGCCTGCTGCTTGTACTCGGAAAT
>JAUZNC010058338.1:0-11471 GCA_034780395.1 Vannuccia rotundouncinata | reverse complement strand
TTCAGTCCCCAAAGAACTGACAACCTGCAAGTACGTTTTCGTCCGGCGAGACGCACACCGCACCCCGTTGCTACCACTTACGAAGGGCCATTCAAAATCTTGCAGAAAAACGAAAAGACTTTCAAAATAGAATGAGGGATGAGAGAAGAAACCATTTCTATCGACCACATAAAACCTGCCCACCTTGACCCGGAACGTCCCGTGCAGATTTTCCAGCCAAACCCCAGAGGCCGCCCGCGAAAGAAGACCTGACGCGTCAACAGTTCTGGGGGAGCAGTGTAGCGGTGTACTTAGACTACGAACTGTAGACTGCGCTCATTGTTATTTAATGTTACGTTATATGCTTTATTGATTAATGTCCTTGTATCATATATAATATAGAGAGAAGCCGTGCACACATAAATGCTACTCTCTGGTATAAGAATACTCCCTGCAGATATTAAGATTTCTCTGTACTCTGATATAAAGGCAACCAAGTTAATTGTTTCACTAATAAACTTATTTACACACAAAGCAGCCTTCTACAAGGTGTGTATACTATAATATTTCATAATATATAATGGAAGAATTTATATATGAAAATTGATTGTTGCGAGGGCAGCATATTGGTGAATATCATGAGCTACTTCAGCAACACCTAGTAGATGGGAAGCAAATCATGCTATGACGTGAACCTGACAACCCAATAGACAAATATGCTGGGCTGAATGGCAATCAAATTTGTGGTCATTTACCATGTGATAAATTATCTTCTATATGTATACATGGCCTATAATTAATACAATTTCTTGATTTTAAAACAAATGTATTAATTACTATAATTAATACATTTGATAATTAATACAACTTTGCCTGGGACAATTGATGTATTAATTAGTGGTTGTTTACTGTATTAGGATTTTTTTCTATAAAAACAAATATAAATATTTTATAATGATTTTCAATTTATTATTTAGTGACTGATGTTGCTTTATCACAATCGCCAAGATTGACAACAAAGACTGATGATAAATCAATGAAAACATCAACAAAAGAAACTGTGTTGCTTCGATTTCACAAATTGTCAGAACATGCTATTGCTCCTAGTAAGGGGTCTGCTTTAGCTGCTGGTTATGATCTTTACAGTGCTCATGATTATGTTCTACCGGCAAAGGGGAAAATGGTTGTATCTACTGATATTCAAGTAAATATTTATTCATTCTTTGTGTTGCAGAAGATACAAATAAGGGACCTTCAACTATTTAGTATTTTGACTCTTTAACCCATTCTTTTGGTGCAACATTTCCAAGCTCTTAATTCCCATAATGAAACCTTTAATTACTCCCTTTCTCCATTAGATATTGATTTTTCCTACTACAATCACCCACTTAGCTGTTTATTTCTGTAATTGACAACATGTTTATAAGTACACTAACAAATTAAACCAGATTTCAAAAGAACAACATTAATATTTTCTTTTGAATATTTTAAAACTGAAAAGAAGATTAAAAGAATACTAAAAGGGTCAAAATTATTTGGATTTTTCTCAATAGTACTTATGGTTATTTTCTGCTTTATTTCTACCCTCATACAATTTACAGTATGTAAAGTAAACAGGTGTAAACAGTTGTCTGCTATAACTGTAAAGAGCTGTTCATATTTTAATTAATTGAAAAAGGCTTATTGGGAAATAATAATTTATCCCTATTATTCAGCTGGTAGTGTTTTTGTTTCATTTCTTAAAATTCGTTTATTTATAATAATGTAATAACTATTTAATAGTTCTCTTTTTAAGTGACGAAATATTCTGTCTGTTAGATTGCTCTTCCTGATGGATGTTATGGCCGTATTGCCCCCAGAAGTGGACTGGCTGCTAAACATTTCATTGATGTTGGGGCAGGCGTGATCGATCAAGATTATCGTGGTAATGTTGGAGTGGTCATGTTTAATTTTGCAGAGCAGGAGTTTAAGGTAAGTTTTGTACTGAATAGATTGAGTGGAATTTTTAAAAGAATATTTCCTAAATCGTTTCTAGAAATATTCCATTATATTTTACTCCAAGTTTTTGTGTTTTGTAATGTCCTCATCGGGTTGTCACCAATTTCTCAGAACCTGGATAAAGTTAATTCTTAATTTAATTCATTCATTTTTATTTCCAGTCCTCAGAAGTTGTATTGTCAAATATTTAGATTTTTATATGTTTAAAAGTTTACAAATTTAAATCTTTGAACCTGAATATTAGATGTTCGATTTATTTTTATCTTATCTTGTAATACTTTTTTCCAATTATCAAATAATATCAATTCATATATTTTTTTTCAATAGAGACTGTCAGCCTTCGACTTATAATCCTAAAATGGGTATAGAATGTGATTGTGTAAAATACTCGCTAGGTATAAGTATATCCGGTATTATACTTTTTTTTCAGAAAATTAGTATTTAATCTCAGCTCAGTCTATGAAAAAATTAATATACCTATGGAGATTGAAATAAGTAAAACCTATGAAGATTTTTTATGATCTATGAATATAATAAATTTTGAATAAAAGTAAATTAATTTTATTCAGAAAATTATTGTGGTAGGTATACGATATTTTATATTATCACTTATATAAATAATTAAATATATCCAACTCACTTCGTTTGTTGGATATTATGTCTATTCGTTATAAAAAATATCGTATTCCATGCAATATCTTTAAATAAAATTATAGTACCTATACATAGTTTTACTTGTAATTCTATAAATTTTATTATATTAACTTCTGTAACCAGCCAGTCATGATATGTAGCTATCAACGTAACACAAGAGCTATTGCAACTTTTCTTTTGTTTTAATTGCAGGTGTCTCGAGGGGAGCGGGTCGCACAATTGATTTGCGAACGTATTTATTTGCCAGAACTTGTAGAATGTGAAACACTAGACGATACAGCTCGAGGTGTAAATGGTTATGGATCTACTGGCCAATAAGTGTTTTAATAATAAACTTATTCAAATTGTCGATCTCTGCTTGTAGTAGTCTCAGTAAGTTATCCTGTAGTAATCTCAAAGAATTTTATATATTGTGGCTGTTGTATATATTGTGGCTGTTATATATATCAAATTTTTTAAATTTACAATAAAATGATATTTTTTATAAATACTTTTTTTATAAAAAATGGGAAAATGTATTGTATGTATCGCTACTTCCTATTTTGTGTCTAGTGGAATATCTTCCTAGATATAACTTTTAATAGTAACCTATCAAAGCTGGGGTTTCACACCAATTCGCGTACATTGTTTTGGGATTGCTGTTTTTATCTATGCGAATCTTGTACGCATCGTTTAACGAGATAAAATCACAATTTTTTGAAAATAGACAATTCTTGTTTTTTCTCTAAAACATTTTGTTGGTTTTATTAATACTAGCGTGTATCTCAAGCCAATACTAAGTTTATTACCAGATTTAGAAAAATATAAAATGATTCGTAAGGCATTTGAAATTATTGGGACTTTTTTCAGCTGGGAATATCCCGATTTGTTATAATACGCATCTATTGTTTTACAACTAACATTTTCGGTTAATCGTTAGAATACTTCTTTATTTATAATACAATTCTTATTCACCACTAAGAGAAGTATAGCATAATCGTAATACTAAATTATTTAGTAGTGATCGAAATAGATTATACGAACATGACGTGGCGAGCAGCAGTCTTTAAATTTTCCCATATATGATATCAGCAGGTTACTCCTATCCAAAAATATCATCTGTCAATATTGGACTACTATTAATATAAAGTAGGAAATTTAAAAGTACAATTCGTAAATTATTAATCACACATTATCTAAGCTAAATTATTTATATGCAAATATTACATTTTATTCAAAACTATTTGAAGCACTCAGAAAATTGATCCGAACGTTCAGTTTTTATAAAGTAAAGCTGGAATGGACTCACTACATTTATACGTTACTATATTTTACATATTACATACTTAATTTTAAAATAGAAAGGTACATACAAAAAACCTTTACACACCATTCTGGTTACTTTTAGTCTGTTTAGTAAAACATCTAATTATAATGACTTGACTATCAAAGAAATTTAATGCACCTCACAGAAAGAATATTACCTGTCATCTATTGCTTTTAGAAAGTGTACTCAAGCAAGCTTAACTCTTCCAATACTATTCAATACATAATTAAAAGAGTAAGACAAAAAACTTGTTCACCCGCATATATTATAAAGTACAATATTATGTAAAAATAAACACAGGTAAACACATAAATATGCCTATATAAATAAAGATGTAAATATACACGATAAGAATGGAAGAATGGACTGAAGTCTTTTAAGGCGAGGCTTTGAGTCCGTAAGATTTATCAAACTTCATAACAATTGGCAGAGTACCGGAAAGTGCTGAAACTTCCCAGAAGAGACTGCGCGAGAGAAAGAGTTTGTAGAAGAAGCAGATGGCTCCGGCTTGACACAAACTGACGCATACTGTCACAAACTGAAAAAGAAGTGAGATATTGCAGAAAGATTCACACTTGTGAGAGAGGTGGGATTACTTACCTTATACCTAAGGTAATCCGTACAGATGAAACCGATAACATAAAAGACTGGATAGGATAGGAACCACACAAGACTGATCTGATAGCGAAGGAATGAGACTAATTTACAGATTAACGTGAATGAGTAATTATTAGTATATCGTATTATAAATATTGAATAAAAATCCAGAAATTTGGAAAACAATTGAATATAGCTATTAATAATAAATCCGACAAGTTAATTTTATAAAACTGGATTACATCTAGTAATTAAAAAAATTTTTTAAGGAAAATCAACCGACAAGATTTTGATGTACAAATAGTTGTTATATTTTGTAACTCGGTAAAATAGAATTAACAAACCGGTTTCTCTGCAGAATCTATCATTTTATTTTATGAAACGTACACATAATTAAATACATTAAAAATAAATTTGCGGCACCTTGATTTAATAAATTTTTACGACTATTATAAAAATATTGAATCTATATTAATATTTAAATATAGTATATTAATTAAGAAGAATAACTTTAAATAATATACTCTGTCTGAATAAAACCCAACGATTTTTCTTTCTTATTTCGTTTTAATATATCAGTGGAATGGGAAAAACTCTAAACCATGGTTAATACACACCTTTCTTGAAAAATGTATTGAGCACATTTTTTTAAATATAATATATTTTAGAATTTTACATTGAGAAATAAGGTGACCAAATCATTGTCCAATACAAAATGAAAACATACATTTATGTAAACTTTAGATTTTCCAAGTAGAAGGAAGTTTTGCTTTTGAGAAGTTATCAGATTACTTTCTGATATCCTTCTCCTATTCTCAAAACGTTAATCACATCGGAAGACTTTTTTAGATTATTAAAAATTGAATTTAAGACTGCCTAAGAACCATGTAAAGACATTTGGATAACAATAACATCCGAATTTATCAAAGGTTACTTAGGAGATATGTACCAGTAATTAAACTGTCTATCGGGTTCTATGGATTTACAAAGAACGAATATATTAATAAATTGAAACACCTGATATCAAAACAAAATATATTCATAATTAGTGTTCAAAAATAAACTCTGACTACTCCTCCTAAATCCACTATTTTGACTAACCATTGCAAATGACTCAAAAAAGTCCCTTTTGATAGGACTCCTCTCCTTCTTGGATGCTTTGAGTAGATGCATAGCAAAGATACAAGCAACCACTAGTCGGATAGTGAAAAGAAAGGCTCCAGACAAGCCCAGACCTGAACTGCCCAGTCCCAAACCGTTGCGAAAGATTTGTTGGTCTCGTTCCCACGTAGGACTTGAAGAAATGGATACAACTTCACTCCAAAGGAAGCAGATTAACTGAAATTAAAACGAAAACGTAACATCTCCTGCTCCAAAGGCATTATGTGAAATTATTAAGTGTACATCGTGTTAATGGTACACCACTAAGAATCCTAGTGGTGTAAAAATCCCATTTAGATAAATATCTTAAATATTTATCTTTTTAAATAGGATTTTTACTCAAGGATAGCTTTTATTATTATCCTAAAAATACAGTGACTAAGTACCTGTATAAGAGAGAGCATAGCTATGAATTTTCCGGTTCCATGTGTCCAAGTGAAGCCAGCGTGTTGTCTGCCAGCTAACGTCCAACTAACAATCAATAATAATAGGAGATAATGACAGGCGATATCCAATAGTTCCGCTATAGTTTCAAACCATTTGTATCCGATGCCATAGTTGGAATACCTGCTCCGAAAAGGTAGAAACAAAACTTAGTGAATAGAACCGAAAATAATCGTTGACTTGTGAGTGATATTACTTACCGGTACAAGTGGGAAAAGAAACAGATTGAGGCTAAAAACTGTAGACTAGCCACGAGCGTTACAAGCCTAAGAACGGCTTGCATGGGTCCTGGTTTGCTAATGGGCGTCCACAGACGCGGTATGGAGATACAACCCACAACAAAGTAAGTCAGTAAGAGAAGTTGAAAGAAACCTACTAAACCAGTTTCTTCGGCACTTAGATGCTCTGTAGAGTTACCCAGATGGTCAGAATTTAGCAGTTGAATCTCTATTCTGAGATCTTCGTTGATTGCTCTTTTTAGTGATGGGTGGTGCGGTTTGTGTGCAAGGGTATCGCCTAAGGAGTGTAGAATTACGTAAAATGTAATGTTTGATTAATTTCAATATGTATTACAGAAAAATACCAAATTATTACTATACTACTATAAACATCAAGCAAGTAGTGCACAAATGTTACTAACCTTTATCCTTAATATTAACATGTTTATTGCTATCTATCGGTAAGATATTCGGTAAATTTTCGGTACAAGTCAGTTGATCAGCATAGACTAACATCACAGGAAATGGACCACTAAATTTACCCATTGTAATCCGTCCTGTGAGATTATGAAGTTCCACTGTAAAAATGAATTGAAATTTTCTTCAATCAAATGTTTACTGATAATACAGAAAATTATAATCAATTCTAGTTGTTGTCTCATGACATGCATATTGAAATTTACTTATAAAGTTATTTATTTTAATATAATCTAAAAATTAATTAATTTTTGAAATGATAAGCATACAAATAATTCCTTAAATTAATTTATCTTACTGAGTTGCATTGCCTTTTCAAAAAACCTACGACAATTGGTTGGACTGATCAACTCAGGGGTGACAGGTAAAGGCATATCTGTGAAATATGGGAATATATAAAGTTTTGGAACAATCTTCCAGTTTGAAGACAACTTGTAGGTTACAACGCCATTTCCACCACCTGAAATAATATGAATTACACAAGATATCAAAATAGGAAATCATTGATAATAAATTAATTAAAATATTCAAAAATACATACTTGTAAATGTAAATGATGTGAGAATTTGACCACCATTTAATTGAGCATAGTTGGATGATAAATTAATATTAATTAATTTTCCATATACACATGAAGACAATAGAACCAATAACTTCAGATATAACAAAATGTACTAAAACAAAGAATGACACAGAGACTAGAAAAAAATACTTTAAATGAAAAGTAGCATGTGATATTATATGTATTCAGCTGAACAAACATACATACAAATTACAAAAATTGGTTATAATATAGTATACACTTAATTTTACCAGTCAAAGTCAAAGAAATTGACCAGAAATGATAATAACTGTAAATTATTGTCAAATGTAATTAAATTATTGGAAATATTTTCTGTATAGCTTTTAAAAAAATTCATAATCTAAGTTTAATTATTATTAAGAAAAAATTGAAATCTATGTATAGGAGATTACACTATAAAATTATCATAATGTAGCTATAAAAATTACTTTTAGTGGCTACATAGGTACCTACTAACAAAGTAATGCATATTTAAAAATACATATAATTATATTTACTTAGGCATTATATAAAAATAATAAACTTACAATAAATTTGTTATTATCCATTGAACCTGTAAAATAAGATAAAAATATTTTGTATCAAATATTATTGCATATATAAAGGCTGTCTAGATACAGCCTCAAGAGCAAACATCCAAAATTGTATTTAAAAAATCATTTAATTTATATATCATTAGTTTTATATAATTTAAGATATAAAATATATATTTTGTACATAATAATCCCCATTACAACATTCTAAGATATAATTTACTATTTAGGCTATAATATACTTTTGCATGGTCATGTTAAAAACCATATTTAAACACATATAGTAATACCCTGAATATAAATATAATGTACCTTAAATATAAAATACTATTATTGATTGTCCCTTGAAGGTATGTAATAGTGGTAATATACTGTATTAATATACCTGGATGGGAACAGGGCATGTATTCATAGACCAGACTTATCCCTGTCACTGACTAAGTCATGTTGACTATTCAACAAATCCATTATTCATAGACCTGACTTACACTAAGTCACTGACTATAATTTGTATTGTAATTGTAGGTCACAGTCCCCTCAAGAGCTGTCTAGCAAAGTTAGTCAGTGACACTATATAGCCATACAAAAAATGAATTATATAGGTATTTTATTTGTTTATTATTGAAAGCCAATTTTATCTGTTAACTATTTGTGCTTATTTCTTTCACTACAAAACATGTAAATGGCACCTTATTATATCTAAACTTTAAATGTTAGTAAATATTTTATAGTAATAAAAATAATTTTATACAAGGAAAATCATACAAAAATGTTTTGTAATCCAGTATAGTCAAAGTAGATATTGTAACATATAATATTGTAACTAGTAGACAACAATTATGAAACAATATTAGAGAGTACAGAATAGAATTCAGATTGGCTAACTTTTAGGATTACCATAAAAAATTGTAATGATGTCATGGAGGTGAAAATACATAATTTAAATGTTATATAAATAATAAACCAATTATAATTATGTAGCATATTTTTTTTAAATATTGGGTAGCTTGCATTGACCTTATATTATACAAATTATATGTTAGATATTTATTGTTCAATATTTATCAAAGCTTTAACTTTAATTAATAATGAATATAACTGGACTAATACAAACACTATACAACTCCTTAAAAGATAGGAATAACATACATAAATGATTTCATTTTAGATTGTATTTTCAAATTATTCATGTGTGCCCCTAAGATTTTTCAAAGCAGTGTTGAAATATATCAAAATAGGTGCAAAGGATAGTTATAGGCAACATTTCATTATATTTTTTAACTTATACATTTAATTACCTATAAATTTATAAAATGTTGATTCTATAGTAGTACTATACTAGTTCCATAACTTAATTACTATAAAATATGTAGGTAGGAGTTATACACTATTATTAAATAAAAACCAGTAAAAACTTAGTCAGGAACTATATTATTGAAGTTAAATAATCATGCTCATTCTTTTTACATAAATCATAATACAATTGATAAACAATATACCTATGTTGAATAATATGAAATTTTTATAATGTAAAACATATATGAGCCAGAAAACTATGAGAATTGCTTCAATGGAGAAAATAGAAGGGTTAAAAAAATAATTTTACATTACATTGCATTAATATAATTCCAATTTTTAAATTCCAGCATCAATGATATATAGTTATATACATAGAACATTGTATTAATTTTATTTACATGGATGGTACAAAGATGTATTTATAAGTAAAATAAAATCAATTTAAATTATGTTTTATCAAAAATAAAATTATATGCAACTATTAATATAACTCAAAAAGTAATTTGGAAATGCTACTTCTGCAGGGGTGCAGTTCTAAAAATTGTTTACAATATTTTTTACATTTAATGGATGCCCATAATGAATGTTACTAAGAGCAAGTGAGGACAAACAAGAAGTTGTCATTGATGAACATAACCAAGTATGAAGCCAACATAGTTGCCATTTTTGTAACTTGCTAAGTATAAAGCTATGTTATGCGGTGTTGTGTAAAAGTAGGCACTCTTAACCAGAAAATTAGGCATCTTTGAAGGGTAGGGGGGTTAGAGTATGCAAATTTTTTATTTAAATAAATGGGTGTCAAAAGAATGAATGGGTCATTCAACCCAACAACCTCCCACTGCAGGTGCCCATGTTATTTATTTTATTTAAAGTAATATTTATAAACTTTTTAATTATATATTATTTATTTAATTTTAATAAATGGATTTTTATAATACAAAACTAATAAGTATTTCTTTTATGTTTTTTTATTGTGAAGTTAGAAGTAGTAATCATAATGTAATTATGAAACTTTACTGATGGGTAAAATAGTGGTAAAATACAGTAAAAAATCAATCATTGTTAAATAAGTGTAAATTAAATGTACAAAGTTATATAAATAGTTATATTATAAATTATTGTTTAGATAGATATATGATGAAAAATATTACTTTGAACATTAAAACACAAAATTATTATATTTATCCTTGGAACAGACACATTTCTATATTAAAATTAAACCAACATATAAAATTCATATACATACATATATAATATCTGATACACATATTTAATTGTGTATTTAATTGTAATAGATATTTAAATATAATATGGTTGAATGTAAAACAATAATATACTGAAGGGACACATTATATATATATATATAGAGACAAATTCTAGAATAAACTAGTCTGTTTAGGTATTATATAATATATACTGACTCTTTATAACAAACTACAACTATAGAAAAAAATATAAGAATATACAAATAAGGTAGTTAATTAAAGTGGGGAAATTAAATATACAATAATATATATTGCACAACTTTTTATAATTTTATTTATCTATCAAATATACTTGGTGCCCATTAGTGAATAATATACTCATTATTTCATAGGTTAGTTAAGTAGTTTACTTTTGTTTCTTGAAACACTGAATAGGGTATGTAATTAAACACAACAATTTGCTTCTAGAATAAAAATTGACAATTTAACAATGTTACCTGGACAGTATATAGCTACTTAATGTCAATTACAGATAAATCCTGCATTACTATCAATAATATTGTAGTCAACACATGCCAAATGGTACAATTTTTCACATCTATCCTAAGCTACTCATGTTGGTGGTCCAATTTCCTTATTAGGATAAATAATATTTGTGGCAGCATAAGGTGATATAAGGTGAAATTTTCTGCTCCATAAGTTTGTTGCTTTGAGTGACAGGGAAAAGGAGTCAAAACACCTCTTTCTAAACAAGTAACCAGATGCTGTTTAAGCTTTTGTCTATTGTAGACAATAAGACCAAGGTTTTTAAAAACACAATTTTAATTTTTAACAAAAAAATATTTTAGGCCAGGTTGGGTTTTACCTACATTTTAAGATATATTTTTTAATATTTAGTTGAAAAATTGTATGAAAAGCTCACATTAAGTATTTAAAAACATTAATTGTAGGTGTCGAGAATCTCGACATTTACGAAATCTCGTAGGTGTCGAGAATATTTCAAATATTTTGAAAATA
>JAUZNC010058337.1:1250-11474 GCA_034780395.1 Vannuccia rotundouncinata | reverse complement strand
CAAAAGAACACAGAAGTTTGTTTACATCAAAAGAACACAGAAGTTTGTTTACATCAAAAGAACACAGAAGTTTGTTTACATCAAAAGAACACAGAAGTTTGTTTACATCAAAAGAACACAGAAGTTGTTTGTGACGGTTTGGCGTTTACCTTTGCAGTGAAGTGACGAACTTTGTGTCAAGGTCCGGCTTACAGGGAGATTTGGAGCAGTCGTCCTCGAAAGGCAGCTAAACAAAGGATGTTTTTGAATTAGTGATCAGGCAAAATGTGGAGCAGGATGCACACACGCAGGAAACTCACATTGAAGTCAGAGAAATTCTTCTGAAGATCATAAATTGGATATTTCCGCAAGTCAAGGAGATGCTGTGCATCTTCTCGTTGGGGAACTTCAACTTTCCAGAAGACACGGACAGAAAGAGGGTCAATCTTGTTGATGAACTGGTTTTGCTATGATCAAGAGAGAGAGAGATGATGGGGGAGGTGCTCGGCCAGGTTGATGATCAGATACTCACATTGATGTACACCCCGATCCCGCGCGTCCCAGAACTTGGGCTGCCACACTGGACGGTCACCTGTCCAGAACTGGTGTCGGATGAATCAGCCCCGATATGCGCTCGACTAAGGCCCTCGTAACTGCGGGCCGAGTCGATATCCACCGTGAATTTGAGGGTGAGTTGTGGACTTTGGGCGTTGCAATCGAGTCTACACGAAGGATTTACAGAAATGAGGTGATCCACAGGCTCCAATAGAGGCCCATTAGTAGTATGAAAGGAGGTCCTCTCGATCAATCCGATTCGAGAGAAAAAGTGTCACAGACCTCCTCCTCCTATACTACTCAGATTGTCCACTTACCCAGATCGGTATTTGTAGAAGAAATTGAGATTGAGATCGAAGCATTTGAAATCCCTGGTAGTGGTGCAACGGTTGGATATCTTTGAAACTGACGCGATTGGTTCGGTTAGAAAGATGCTGTTGAGGAAATGATGTTGGCGATAGATTTAGGTATTTGCTGGCTAGTGTATGGATCAAGACGTCTTACTCAATGATTGGGATGGACCGGAGGACAACAGCGTGGTCGCTGATCACAGCGCCAACGGCAATGTCTGGAAAACCAGACCCGTCAATGTCCAAGTTTCCAGAAAGGGAATAACCGAAGCCTGACAATCGCGGATCAACCGATCGAGCCAGGATGTGCTGAAATCAAAATGTGCATATTTTAATTATGTAAAGTTCGTCGGAGCATTTTTGGCATTCCAAAATATCATGATATTTCAACGCTCAGCAGTGTGTAGGTACTTCAGTTAAATCTCCACATTTTGGTAACACTTGAGAGACTTAAGAAAGAAAAGTGCCGTATAGTTAGTTAGTTGTAGTGGGGTTTCATTGAATAAGTGAATTGCAGTTTTAAATCGCGCACAAGTGTATTGTATTACAGGTTAGAGACAGAGGAGGACAACTTAGTCAAACACGATTAATTTGACTTCAAGATCAAGGCGTATATTATACAGAGCTAAAGTCTTGCATCTCTAGACATAACTTTTAGCGAGGAGAGAGAGAGAGAGAGAGAGGCACAGTGAACACGCTAATGAATTGGACAATGCAGGTATCTAATTTGTCAAAGGTAACATCTCAACTAATTATATAGTCCTTCTAATAAAATTCCATAGAAGATTTAAACACGGAATCTATTCATTATATTCACTATCCGTTAACCGTTATATTGAAGCAAGATAATTATGTATAAAGGGTGCAATATATTCTGTTGACTAATGATTATGCATAATGATTTTAACCCGGAGAGAACATAGTAACAAATTCTAATCTAGGAATAAACTGGTACAATGAAAAAAACTACTTTGTAACGAGGGGAAATTTATAAATTCATTTTATAACTCTTTATAATATATTGAAATGTTCGACGTAATAACTAGTGTTTACAGTGTGCTATAAAGTCGAAGCTGCTCTGTACAATGAGTAAAGCACAACTTTAACAGCACAGATTGTAAACAAGATAGAGGCTTTCTACACTTTGATAGTCTATGGTTAGAATAGGTATTGGAACAGCTCAAGCACTCATCTACAAGAAAACAATTCAATCGATAGAGTGAGCACAAGTTCCTCTATATTCAATGAGACCGTGCGGTGACAAGACAACGCCGACCCAACACACAAAGAAAGAGACGAAGAAAAGAATTAGGGGCCTCGTGGATGCCTCACTATATGCTGTCAGAGGATGACGAGTGGGGCGGGTGTCGGTGTGCCTTTATGGAATCAATGAGCACACTTATCAGAGGCTATGCGCCTATTCTCAGACTTTGTGTTGAATACAGCAGTAACAATGTAAAGGTGGCCGAGTATTGTGAAAGTCTGCGACTTATTGAGTGATTGAGAGAAAATAACCTTCTTTGGATAATGTTTTTGGTGTCGTTTCAAATAGAAGTGAACAATGATCACTAAAATAACTAAAACCGTAAATAAGTCATATGGGGGTCGACCATAAACCTTAGTTTTTTATAATCACAGAAATGTATTAAAATAATAAATTTTAATAAAAAAATATCACTTTGAATAACTGTTAACATTTTTGCATTACACCCTGTAGAAAGCGCTATATCAATCATTTTAAACTTCTCATAATCCATTAAAACAGCATAACAGTCTTATTTAGAATAAATCAAAATTGTTTTTATTTCTCAAGTAGACCTTGAATAACACTAAACAAAATTAAAAATTATATTTTTCATAATGACTTGGAGTACACATTATACTAAATCGACGAAAAATTCTAATCTAAATGTTGGTTTAAAAAAGGTCTTGCACAATAACAGTGACATAGAAAGCCGGTGTTAACAAGCAAATTGGTTGTATCACTCAGTGGAGAAATTATTTGGCATCCAAAGTAAATGGGAGATTTTGTTAAAAGCAGAAAGTGGAAGTCTTACCTGTGATGGTTGGGATACCTTCGAAGCTGCATTTCCCAAATAGATGTAGACAGCTCCATGAGTTTCTTCAAACGGAGCACCAATCGCGAAGTCTGGAAGGAGAGAAATTAGGGTCACAATACAAAAGAGTGCAAACTCCTAGCTGGCTTGTTGTCCAAAAATATCGAAAAACGTCAAAACAATTCTTTAATTCTAGAGTTTACACTTGTTTTCAAAATTAACTACGCTATATAATATTTGTGTAGAATATCACACGATAAAAAATTAACGACACTTGATTTATTTTATCTAAAACTTTCAGACTTTCAATCATCGGACGAAGGTCGTGATTTTTAGAGATTAGAGAAAAGTAGAAATATAAAATGATGCTGCCTAAAATAATAGAAGACAATAATGCAAACCAATAAAACTATATTATAGAAAACTGACTGATCTATATTATGATTGTTGAACGATAATAAAACGAGTGCTCACATTAATGAGTACAAAAAGAACCACAGTCAAACCAGTAAATGTTTATATTTTTATTGGTCAATAAGCAAACAATCTACCTTGGAAACCATCTCGATTGACGTCCCCAATAGCTGCTATGGAAACACCAAACTGGCCTTGGTTGGAAGTCGCCTTAGGGGTGATGGTGATAGGTTCTCCTAAAATATTAGAACCTCCTAAATTTGGATAGACAAGAACAGAGCCTATCTCAACACCATGTTGGTCCATGGTGAAAGGAGCACCAACTAGCACTTCGTCAAACCTGTCAATAGCAAAAAACAATAGGAAGCTAGTCTACTAACCACAAAAGACATTTCAAAGTTTATTTTGAATCAATATTAGGAGAATCAGGCATCTAAGTAAATAAATTTTCGTACCCATCATTATTAATGTCCAAGGCAAGAACGGAATACCCGAAACCAGATCCAAACTGCTTCCCGTAAAAGGTTTTAATACAATTCTGTTTGGAGGAAAAAGATTCCTTAATACATAAAACAATGCTGCCATTTGAACTCCTCCCTTGTACGACAGGAATGCCAGGATTTCCATAGACAATGGTAAATTTATTGCTGTCGGCAGGGACCCGAAAAATTCGTCCAGTGGAAACCGAGTAACCTAATAGTCGAAAAAGGGTTTAATAGTGTTATAATTATGGTGTTAAAGTTGAAAGAACTTTTCTTACCTCCATAAGAAAATTTGTCAGAAATTGGATCATCGTCCGTATCAATTGAATCATACTCAAACATTTGGGAAGATAAGCTAGAACCTACGTTTATAAAGGAAAAGTTGGACATTTCGATGCAATTATTGATATTAAAAAGCAAATTATACATTACCTTGTGCATAGTTATAATGAGGCGCTGTCATAACGTATGCATCAGCGAAATTTTTATTAGCAACAATGGAAAACGCAGTGCCAAATCCACAAATCTTTAATTGAAGATCATCCTTGGTGCCTGAAATATATGAACACTTATTCTTCCCGTTGTCCAACCTCACTACAGTTCCTGGTCGAAGTGTTTTCGCTAGATCGTTAACCATTGCCACACATTCGCCATAGATTAGGAATCTTTCGTTGACTTTTCGTGGAGCACATGCCTTTAAGAAATATGACAATAATAATAAAGAAAGTAGAAAGCTAACAGAATATGAATGTTGCCCTTACAAATGCTCTTGATTGATTATATGCATGTCCAGTTCCTGAGCTAACTGAAAATCCCATCAGTTGGTCTTTAGTTGTTGGAAATTGATTTGTATTTGTTTCAAGTTCAATTTGTACACAGTCAGCATTATTTAATGTCATTGGACATTTGTACACAGCCCCTGTGGGATCATTAATTGGTATATTAGGTTTTGTATCAAAAGGAGATCCAACTAGAAGCCTGAAACAAATAGTGAAAAATTGTGATGATAATCTCTATGGCATACAAATAAAAATTTGATTTAATACACTTAAGAAAAATTCTGATATGTTTAAAAGATATAGTAAATATACGAGTATATTTTTTTTAAATTAGTTATATTTGAGTTGCAGAGTTTTAGGGAAAATCCATAAATTAAATAATACATTTTAACAAATGTAGGATAACTAAAAATGATATTCAGTCATAATGAAACAAGTTTAATAAAAAACTTATGTATAACTGCTATTCAGTTATATTTTTATATTAGATCTATAAAACAAAAAACAATTGATACAAAATGTACATAATAAAAAAAGTAAAATAAAAATCTTCTTTGTGATAAAATTAACTGCAAATAAAAACTAAAATACAAACCAATTAAATTTTAAAAGAAAAGTACTAAAAGATGAAACATTTAGACTTCTGTGATAGATAATTTTTTTAATATAAAACTAATTTGAAACTCTCCACCATATCAGATATGTTATATATTTTTTCTAACCACTTAATTAATGTTCAGAATTGAGTGAAAAAAGTAAATTATACTTTGAAACTAAAATTTACCATCTCAAGAATCAAGAAACATTTAGATAAAATATAAATCAGCAACTTACAAATCTATTATACACAAGATAAAGGCATAGAAGTTGGATACAAATGTAACCAATATAAAAACTTCAGTAATTTATCTCAAACTATTATAATTTAATTTATTTACAAGAGTGGTTAAAAGTAAATCAATACTATTTAATTCCATTTAAAATATTTACATTCAATTAGTCACCCAACAGAGTTTATTCAATCAAAACAATTATATGCTGTGAGTAGAAATCACTAGTTACATTTGTGTTCATTCACTAAATATGATGGCATAAAAGGATCTCTCTCTCTCATACCCATGAAAAAACTGACATGTCAAAAAAATCTTTGTATTTGAAAAATACTGTGAATATGGCAATGCACAAAGAACCTGGCAAAGAATGGAGAAACGAAAATGACAATGAATGCATAGAAAAACTATTTACCATCTATGAGATTTATTCCATAAAAATAGAACTGTGGAGAAATGAGAATGGTCTAGAGTGTCTATGGAGGAAGAGTTCTTCTAAGGCCTCCAACCATGGCAAAATAAGCAACCAAGTCTCTTAATCAGTGCATAGTGCTGAAATTTTTAGCTTTTAAAAGTTTGGAATAAATTTAAAAACTAAGGCCCATGAGTTAGACAATAGATAATGGCCCTATACAAATTATATTTCATTTTGGGCTTAACATTATTTCCATGGAGAATTTCCTCCCTTGGGATCATAATCCTCATGCCTGACTGTTGCAGATTTATGGCACAACTAATAACGAGTATATAGACATAAAATAGAACAATACCAGCTTTACATGTGAAGAATGTGATGGAGAATATGAAGATATAAAACACCTTTTTATCAGATGCAACAAATGGAGAAACGAAAGAATCCACAGCTTTGACAACCCAAACTGTAATCCTAAAAAGATGACAAATGATCAGATCACAAATTTCCTTTGGAATATCAGCCAAATCGACCAGTGTATGTGATGGAAATGGAAGCAAGGAGAAGCAACAACAATAACAACCACCAACCCCCAATAATTGTTTCTTTGTATAACTAGGTGAATAAGGTACATTGATAGACAGCAAACTAGCTAATAATAATATATAGCTAAATTTTCTAGATGCCATAGATCCTGAAATAAAGTTGGAAATGAACAAATTGCATATGAATTAGCTTATATAAATGTTTTTGACATAATAACTTTTTAACAAAAAGAACAATTAAAATTTGTAATGTTTTGCATTCTGAAATTTGATAAGCTTTCAAATGATATATTGCTTGATCTTATAATTGTCATTGATCCTAAATTAAAGGTTTAATAGAAAAATATGAAACATGGTTGCAAGCTTATGCAAATAACCTGCACTTAGCATTAAAAATTTGGAACCTCATAAAAGCATGTCTGCTTTTGAAACCTCCTAAAATATGTCTGCTAAGTCACTTAAATATTATTTATATAATTTGTAATAAAATATTACATGTAAATATAGAAATTCTCAACACCTATAATTAACAATATTTAATTGGCATTTAATATCTTTTTCAACATTGATTGATAACATTCTTATCAAGTTTCTCTAAATACAAAAATTATATTGTAAAATCTGATTTACAATAATTTATAATGATATTATAATGTATCTAAATACCAATACTTTTTTAGGCTTGATGCAAGACTGTACATGCCATAATTGTAGTTACCTTAAATGTTTTATTTTTAACCTTTTACCAATAGTATGCTAAATTTCAGATTTTCAAAAATATGTTATCTACATTTCAATTTGCTGAAAATTTCAAAATATTTGTGATGTTGATAGTTTTGGGAATTCCAAATTGATGGAAATCACATACACCTTTACAGTCTAATTTAAAATTGTATACAATATGTAAGCATTCACACATGAATCTAATATTGAGAAATTCAGTTTATTTCATTGTTCTTTATATTTATAATACTAATCGTGAATTTTATAAACTTCTGTTATTATAAAAACATAAATACTTTATATTAGTTTAGTAAATGTATAAAACAATAATAAATTACAGTTTTTACATATGCATATATATAAATATATATATAGAATTCTAAGTCATATTATTCTATTGTATTAATAAAGCAATTTTATTTCTAATTGTGATTGTAAGTAATAATACTTTATATTTTATTTGAATAATGGAATCATATAATGAATTATATAATAATTAATATATATATCTAAATATGAAAAATTAGAAGAACACAATAATACAGAAAAAATATTCTGAAATGAAATAGTACAAATGAAAGAAATATAGAAAATGATTTTTATAATATGCAATAATTAGGTTATTTTATTTATTGTCAGCATTCAGTAATCCTTAAGTTGAAAAGCTGAAGCAAATTGTGAAAAGTATGTATATATAAAGGTAAACAAGATATTGAATACTTTGTATAGGAAAGGTGCATAAAATATAAGCCAACCAGAGTCTACTAATCTTAAAATAGAACATGTGAGTCAAATTTTCTACTGTATCAAATGTTGATTGCCCAGTTGGGAAAAGGTAAAGAATAAATGAAAATGTTCAATATTAAATTATTCAATTAAAATATTTGTCATACACTTACCAATATATATTATGTGAAACACCAGTTTCAGGTGATGGCCTCTCTTCATGAAGAGCAACAGAAAATCCAAAATACCCTGATTTGGATATTTTTGATTGAAGTGTTGTACTCTTAATAATAGGTTGTTTTATGTCAATATTAAAACACGAAATCCAACCAAGTGTATTCGAAAAACAAATCAATAAAAAACAACTTTTAAAAAATGAGTTTAACATATTCATTTTTATGTCTGATACAAAATAATTAATACAAAGTTTAACCTAATATTTTCAGATCAACATTTTGTAAACAATTATTATTTTTAATTAACCGCCAAAATTTAGAGTATGCTGTATTAAATCATTTAAAGAAAATAATCTTTGAAACCTTTTAAAGAAATGGTTTGACATTCCTATGTTACATTACAATATTACATTATTAATTATATAATTATGAATTCAAACCATTCTATTAAATTTTGTTATACATTATTTGTGTAGTGTTATCAATATTGATTTTAAAAAAGACTTTATTATACTGCCACTTAAAGTAAACGTTAATGCTCAAACTACGTATTAATTAAATTTGTTTAAGTTTCAATAAATAAAATCATATGGTGATTGTATAGTATTTCTAACTAATAAAAATAATTTACAATCAGGATTAAATTATATATATATATATATGGTGCGCCGTAGGCACTGTGACCGTTGTATGTTTGACAGCTAGGATCATAAAATACAAAATTATTATAAAATTACTCTCTAAAACTATAATTAAATATTAATTAAAACAGAATCAAAAGGTATTTTAATTACTAACCTTTCGACGCAGTTCATCTTTGTAAATGTTATTAAATATAATTCAACTCACCCATTGAAAAGTGGGTGCGGCCGTCATAATCGTGGGATCCTTGATCAAAGTTTTATTCCAGAAAAAATTCTTTGAAAAATATGTTTATTGAAAAACTTTATTAGGAGAATACATTTCATTACATACATAGTTGAAAATAATGTAGAATACTTTATGATTATATGTTGCATTATAATCATATATGTACTACATTTTTGTTGTACAATATTCATATACACATAGAAGGTGTAAATGTGTTAAGTTTATAAAGTTAATTTGCATGGAGAATATATATATAAATCAAAACTGCATGATTGGGTGTTGTTCTACTGGGTTTCCCATCTGCCAAAATATGTAATATGGGAATCACTCAAATTACAAAAAGAATTCAGCTATTTTCATAAGGTCCAGTATATATCTAATCTCTTTTTCATCACATTCAAAACAATAAGATTGTTCATGCATTTCTGGGACATTATGCTGCAAACACAATTAGTCTTGATTCTCTTAAGAACTGAATGTGGGGACAACCGGATAAGGCGAATAATTCCGCTGGTGAGATCTGCAAGGGATCGAGTCTCGAAGAATAGTCACTTTCCGAAACAAATCTTGCAAACAAAGACGATGAACAAATACTGCAGCAAAATTTTCAGCCATATTTTTAGTCTTCAATCTTTCAAATGTCCTTACATTTTAGCAGCACAATTGTATGTTTTCCCACAACAGACTTAGAGCAAGTTGCAGCTGATCAGAATATCGTTCAACGACTTGGTCAGAACATCACTGGTGATAGAAGGGATTTCCATGAACACTTTGAGCTCTTCATTAACCACAAAGTCTTCAGTGACATAGCGAATGCATATTCTAAGTTGCTCTTTGTTGGTGCATTCAGAGACTTCTGCTATTATACTATACCGTTTAGCCTTGTGTACATCTCGTTACGTATAGTAGGTCTCGCAGAACAGAATGAGCCATGGAGGATATTATTTCATTTACAATATATGAGGACATATGAAGCGACTATCATCCAGCAAGCAACCAATCTCTTTGAAATCATCTTGGCGAAGGAGCAGCAGCTGTTTAAGATTGTTCTCCATCTCTGTATGGCCTCGTAATTCCCGGGATCTCCAATACTTGCTCGCTCGTATTACTAAATTATGTTTTTTCAAATGAAAAGATTACTAGCCTTGTATGTAAATGAATAAGAGTGCACATAAAACAGTTGTAATCAATCTATATGAACAAGACACGTTTAGACAAATACTAAATGTAGTAAAAAATTTTAATTTTAATTAGAATTTTATCAAAACCGTGCATATCAAATTTTCATAAAATTCGTCTTGAAAGACTATTACATTTTTAAATTAT
>JAUZNC010058336.1:0-11477 GCA_034780395.1 Vannuccia rotundouncinata | reverse complement strand
ATAGTGTACAGACAACAAAATAAAGGTCAAGAAAAAGGTCAATATCATAATTTGGCCAAACTATAAATCGTAAAGTGGCAAATATTATGGCAGTTGGTTTGCTAGTTGCTGATATACATGCCAACATGCATATTTTGAAGTCAGCATCTCCAACTGAGTGCTCCACGATGATGTCAGCCTTGGCCATCTCAACAGCAAGGACGTCGAAAAGTGCCTGCTTGTTCGATCCGTTCGCTAGGAAAGCTTTCTTGGTCATTGTGAGACGCATGTCCAAAGATACTGATACTGATGCACCAACTTCAGTCACTGTTCTTCGACGGTGCGCTTCATCCTTGGTTGTGGCGCCATGGTACCCATCAAAGACAACTATTGCTGTTCCGTAGGCACTGCGGACATACCGGATGTACATCATACATATCTCAGCATAACCAGAGTGCTTTCGCCAGGAGAACTTGTGAAGCAAACCGCCCCCGTCAACAATGATTGGAGCAGATACGCACGTTGGGTCATGTTTCAGGAGATGATGGATTAACTTCGCTTTGTCACCGGTTCGCATGAACATATGGTTGATGAATAGTGCAGGGGGAACTGAGCACAGTTCGTACTTGAGGAGATCCGGAAGAGGTATGTCACCCATACCGATAACTAGCAAACGCTGATACAAACGCTGTTGATCCATTTCGATTCGTTCACCAGAAGCTGACTTGACATATACAGATGATGCTAAGGTCTGAACTTGATTCTTTTGGGCGAACTTGAACTCAGCTACAGAAAGGCCGACCATCGAAGTCAGTATTTTGTCTCCGACTTGTTTGGCTTCGTCTGCGTTGACTAAGTTTTCCGCCATCAACCCTGTGGACAGGCTCACAAGTTTGTCGAACCATATGCATCACTGATTTAAAGAAGAACTTAGATCCTGCCTAACAAGTGCGCTACTCTTCCTCCACGCCATCAGCGGATGTGATACGACATCGCGACCACATGGAATTGGGAAAGTGACTGTCTTGGCAAAGTACGAAGCACTCGCAAAATGTGCATCTACATTCATGCTTCCAACTGCAACCAAAAGCGCTATCGTCGAATCGGGCGACGATGCCTTGCTGGTGATGTATGACTGCACAACATATCCGAAACTCACAGCTGCACGGGTAGAGAAGTTCCATCGGAGGGTTGCTACAGCTGCTGGATATGTCCAGAGAAACTCCCTCCAACACAGGATGCAGCCAGGTTTCACCACTATCGCACCTATCACCAAGTACAAGAATGGCGTGGGAATACACTGGCCCTTGACGAATGGGGATGGGCAGTATCAGTTAATGGATTGGTACCTGTAAAGATGACCCAGCCGGCAGCGCCAGAGCAACTTCTGAATATCATCAGATGTAATTGCAGTGCGAACTGTGCGAAGAAAAGGTGTACTTCTGTGCTCTGTTGTACTTCTGTTGTAAACATTATTCAATAGTTGAAAAACAACAACAATGGTGTTAGTTCATTTCTGTTCCATGATATTTGACACTTTACGATTTATAGTTTGGCCTAATTATGAAATGGACCTTTTTCTTGACCTTTATTTTGTTGTCTATACACTACAAATGCAATAAAGTGTGTCGTTAAATAAATTAACATTGTAATCTTGCTTCAACACCATCACTAAGTGAAAGAACGTGCTGATATTAGTTGGAAATGATAGTTTAAATGTGGTTCTACGTCATTTACTTTCGATTTTATAACCACTTAAATATTCTTCACATGATTATGGCGGCCATTTTGAATTTTGGCGATTTTTCGTATTTGCCATGGGGGTATTCGGGTAGGTTTTTTTTCCTGCAAAACATACCGTCAATGAACCTATTCCAGAAGGAATTGCTTTGATAACATTTTTGTCCAACCTCTAGTGAAATATATTCGTTCATTGCCTAGAATATTTACATGCTTTGTGAAAATAAAAGGAGATTGATAATATTGTCTAATTGTATTTTTTTTTAAATTTTGAAATATTATTTTCACAAGCACAGGACTTCAATATACAAAAATAAATAAATGACTGCGCTTGTTTTGTGTTTTGGATTCACAAATCAATCGATATTATTAATATATATATGTAAAATAGTCAATGTTGGGTTAAAAGAGTACATTATTTAAAATAATTTATATAGTTTATTTATAAATATAGAAAACAATTTTATTACTAACCCTTGTTTATTACAGTTCGAAAAATATCTAGTGTGTTAAACAATTGTAGAATTATTAATTACTAATTAATAAATTTGCGAAAATTACAGTTTTATAAACTTTCTCTTTTATACACGATCCAATTTGTACATATTCTGATAATTTACTGATGGATAATTCTGATAATTCCATTTTTCTGAGGGATCTCTACCGTATAAATATTATTATACATTAAAAATTATAAATGTATTCTTAATATGGTTTGCTTAAAAAATAAAGAGAACAATATATTTCACAGGGACTACTATAACTCCCTGATATTTCATATAATTGAGGTAATATGAATTTCTGTAATCATATTTATCATTCGCATTATTTATGATATGATAGAAATAATGAAAAAAATATATGAGGTACTTATCGTTTATACTTAATGTAGTAATATATTGTATAAGAAGTTTGGCCACTAGCCACTAAATTATATACTTTAATTAATCCTAACCATATTGCTGTTCAGTTACAATATTGCTTATCCTTTTCTTATCATTGGAGATGTTGTTAGAGGAAATCATAAAGATATTCGAGAGAATCTCAGAAAGTGTGCAAGGACTGAAATTGGTTGTATAAGTCGTGAATATATTTAGATATACGGCCCTCCAACGGACCAGAGGGCCGTCGGAGCCGTAAGGCCTATAAACAAAGTAAGAAATCTCCTGTTCATCTAAGAAACGGAAAATGTAAAGTACCCGTCCAAGCAATAGATACTCACCGTTTCCGGACATTCTCCATTGTCTTGCCGAATAACGCGTTGTTACGCAGCATGTAGTAATTCTTCTCGAATGAGTTAGATGTCGCCTGTAGTTTGTAAGAGATGTAGGAGATATATGGCTCGAAAAAAGCTGACTGGTTGAACTGAAGAGAGTGTCGAATTCGGATCAACTTCATACCCTGTACTAGGTAGAACTCCGGAAGACGGCCGTGATTCTTTCTTGTCCCAGTGAGTGAGTTGGAGCCTACTAATGACACGAAACACCTTATCCTTGCCTCCATTAAGTCCTCGCCATTGTTCACGCATGAAATCTGTCAGGTAACGTTCCAAAAATTCGCATTTCGTAGCTACGAAGGGAAGATTGCAGGTGCGGTCCTTTACCTACTTGAGATATTCCAGGTCGACCTCCAAGATATGTCTTACGTCTCCATCATAGTTAAAATTGAGAATGTCCAGATTCTGAAGTTCATCCTCTGGAATCCACTCAAAATTAGACTGAGACAAATTTTTAGAAAGTGCGTGGCCATAGAGGTTGTTAGCGTCTACATAGAGCAGGTTCACCTCTGGGCTTTCCTCATCGTACGAGTTCTCTATACAAAGCGTGTTGGAAGAGACGTTGGTGCGTATTGACGAATGTCATGCCGCTCTCCACAAAAAATTACGTATATGCATCCTTCAGAAGTCTAACCTGGAAGACCATAAATTTGATTTTAGATGATGTGACGAGAATTATGATAAGATAGAAAGAGATATACCTACTTGCTTTAGTACCAGTCATCTTGAACGACGATTCCCATGAGAGACCGGGGAAAGTCATATAGTTGGCTGGATCTAGGCCATTGTCATTCAGTGTAAGCTGCCGGAAGGTCAAGAAAACATCGGCAAGCTGATATACGTCCAGACGAAGGTACTCCAGCATGTAGTCCTTCTGCAGAGTTGCACAACCGAGCAGAGTCCAGGCTTTCTGTGCGCGTAAGTAGCGTTCAGTGCTGCACTCCTTCTTCCCGATATCATCATAAAATGCTTCTCTGGGAGATAGTTGGTGTTCACTGAGTCAGTTCGGTTTGTAAGAAAAGACTTCACATAAACTGCAGAGAGTCACGGAACCCGATTTTCATCTTCTTCCCACGTGGGCTGGTCGTCGTTGCCTCCTCGCACTTCAAACTCCGAGTCTATTCCCATATAGTGTTCCTTGGTCTGAACAATTACTGACAAGTGCCATTCTCCGACCTTGCCCAGACCTTCTGCACAGATGATATGTGAATCATAGCCTCGAAAATTGTGGAAAAATACGGGGAGGAAGTTATCCCGAATCCGATCATCTTCCAGTTGCACAACTGACATACTCGATAAGCACCTGGAAAGATGATAGAAAATATAACATTATTATATTTTCATTAATTATTAATAAATAAATAAATAAACTTACCGGTAAGAGGGTCATGCTCGCGTACTTTCCTCTTCATCCTGGACTTATCGTTCTGGTTGAAGCGGTCTGAACAGATGTAGCAGAGCTTTGTCCTCCGGCGAGTAGTCTCCTCTCCTATCGAAATTCGCACAGGTTAATTACCTTTGATCTGGTTCCACTCATATACTTCCTTGGCCAGATCAGTGAGCGCAATCATAGCCGTATATATACAGTCTTCCCCAGAAAAAAACTTGATAAGAGCAGTTGATGGGAGCGGCTAGAAGTCCTTGATGTGGCACTAAGAGGATTGATATCCCGTTCTTCTGCAGAAAACATTCAATATCAGAGTAGACAACGTAGGTAGGCGCTGTACGACCTGGTACTTCTCGAACACGTGATGAGTCTTGAAGCTTATTATTATATAAGAAGAATTTAGCGGCTGGAAGAAAAGATTGTCTGTAGTAGAATGTTCGACAAAATATTTCGGTCTGTCATTTGGTAGAGAATGATTTTTATTGATAATAATAATATCAATGTATTTTTTAAATTTGTTTTTGTATTATGAATTGAGGATCTGTCGTAGTTATTTTTGTCTATTGTTGAGATCTTTACGAAGAAATTAATTAGTTTCCTCAGTTTTTTATTATCCTTCATCAGAAGTCCACAACCCCATACTTCGCAAGCATAGATAATATTTGGTACATCTACCGCCTATTACTTAAATAATTGAATATGATTTGTTCAAAAAATTCGATAAATTGTTGGTCACAACCATTGACATGACGAAATTTATATTTTATTCAAACTGTAAGAAAAACGTTTCAGTAATAAAATTGTTTTATTTTACGTACATCAGAAATATTAATTATTTCAATTAAGGAAATCTTTGTGCGTACATATTAGAAGAATGGACTGTGAATCTAAATTATATAACAAGTATATTTATATACAACTAATATGACTTTGATGTAATTTTTTAGTGATTTTTTTCACAAAAGTACACAGAGAATATGATTTCAAATTACACATAGCCTTTTCTTTTATATTATGTCATATTTTAAGATACAAGAATTCTCTATATTTGTTTTACAAGAGGTTTAAATGTACATTAAGCCAAAAATAGAAAATGAATATTTTGAAATATTATTTCAAAGGAATACATCTAAAATTTTTACCAATTTAATTTACTCTATAATGATCTATCCATAATTTAAGACATACATATGTTAGTACATTAAAATAATAGAATTGTATTATTATGGATTATAAATATTATTCAACTTACAAAGTTCTTAAAGTTTATTAATAAAATATTTTATAATTCATAAGATTAAGATATGAGATATAAAAACGAAAGCATGTCAAACAGGTTGGAAGTATTACTTGGGCAATTAATGAGGGCATAGTTATTATAATGATAATGATAATGATTATAAAGTAATTATAATGAACGATTAAATATAATCACCGTAAAATAAATAACAATCAAACACTCGAGTTAAGTTAGTATGTTTTGTGTGATAGCGAATAGTGTTAAAAGTATCAACCTACTTTCGAAATTAGAAAGTGAAAATGGAAATCATCAAAATGTATATATTTATAACCTGTTCAATATGCAACTACTCTCTGTACTCCGATGCCCATTTGAGTACTTAAAACATAAAACATATGCATATCTAATTTCCTATTTACCCTCCCATATTGTGAAAGGTACAATTGTTCGTTTTACATAGACCTCAATATTTGATGATTTAATATATTTTAACAATAATTTTTATACACTACTTAACATTACTTAACATTTTCAAGAAGCTATAACAGAACCTTTAATTATTAATTATGTTGTAGGATATAGTAGCTGATTGTATTTCAAGATCGTCTAATTTGAATAACTATTATTTTGAAGTCTATTTAATTTCTGTTTTTATTATTCGAGTTAAAGATGGTCATGTCAACATACGTCCTCACGCCAATGGAGTGTTTATTGATCATAACAAATAATGCGCGCAAACATTATTTTTATTTCAACCAACAAAAACAAGAATGCATTGCATTTGGACAAATGTCTTCGGCAAAATGAGAATAGCTATTTTTCTCAAAAGAGTATTAATGGAGAATTCCAAATTTTTGGAGCCTACTACAAAAACCGTCTTTCGATATAACACTTATTTGTTAATGTTGCAGATGCAGTTTGTAAACTGCCCACTGAAGTTCAGTTGAATTGTTTCTCCGTGTTTTTTTTTAATAGATATCACGTTCTGACTACTACATAGTTCTTGCGTTCGATACACCTTGTTGGAAAGGCCTACTTCTAGGTTTTGAAAAATGTTCGTTTTTGTCCGTCAGTTTGTTGTCAAATTATTTTTTTAGTTTCTTTATATCACTCGGTTGAATGGCATAGAAATTGTTTTCGGAACGGTAAGAATTCTTAAACCAACAACTCACCATAGCTATCAGTGTTCCGTTCTGGACTATATTAATATTTTACGATTTATTATACTTCCTGCAAGATAGCGGTTTATGGCAGCTCTTATGCCTATCAGAGAACTTGGTGAATAACACTTTCCGTCCATGGTTTTAAGCGAAAAATAATAATACTAGAGATATTCAGCTAACACATTTTCTGGAAGAGTTTTTATGTTGCTTGAAAATGATTTTTCCATCAATTTTTTTAAATCGAGCAACATAGCTCTTCGTACAAAACGCTGTTGATTTAGGAATTGCGCCGTTTTCTAACTTATTCATTTCAGCAGTGATATCCACGTCTATCGTAGCATATTTATTTCTCTGATCTTCTTCCATACGATCAAGTTCTGCAGTGATATCCCTGGCAATTAAATTATATAAGTAATCAAATAAGCACAACTGCTCAAATAACAAATTACGATGCCGAAGTTCAACTTCATTATAGCAAAGTAAAGTGAGTAAAGTTTAACCGCAAACTATCATGAAGCCAAGGGTACGTAGCTAGATTCGAACCGCATCGAACATATAAATTATAGGTTGATAAATCTATAGAATTTCTCTCATGTGCAATGCGTTCGACTTCTTTTCCCTCTTATCCAGAAATCATTCCACCTGGTATCTGGCTGAAGTTAATGAGAGATGTCCAATTTAAAAGAGAACATGATATGAACGCAATGCTTTATAATTAAATGATTACCTCCCACTTTCAATTTCTATTCCGAAATAATAAGCTTTCATTTATAGAAATGGGTACTTCAAATTTTTAAATATATTATAATTAATTCTGAACTATTTTTGTAATTTTATTATAAATCGTATTATGGTCCGATAACCTCCCAAGAATTCTTTTTACTGAACGTTGTATTTCGTACTCAATCCTATGAGAATTAATATATTGAATTATTTAATATTATTGAAGCTAGAACACGTATACTTATTAATAATGTTTTGTTTCTTAAAATATATAACAGATATAGTAGTATAAAACAATCAATTTGGTAACTAAGGGATACAATACCAGTAGATGTTAAAAATGTTAAAGAATTTTATTGTTCTTAATTAATAGTATAGAAAATAAATTGTTTAAAAAATTGGTTATTACAAAAACCGTATGATTGTTCACCTAAATGTATAGACTATTTTTTGTTACTAATAATAAATAACATTAGTTTTAAAAAAATAAATTAGTAATGAAGGGAAATGATAAAATGCAGAGGATGTTAAAGACGATAATGAATTTGTTTAATCCTAATTAATATTTTACATGCATAATCAATTATTAAATTCTGTTTTTTATCGCAAACCTTGAGGTTAGTTTAACTTTTCGTTTTTAAAAACTGAACTCTGGTAAATTTTAAACTGTAAAACAAAACCAACAAATATTCTACTTCAAACTCATACTTTACGAATGAAATATTCATAAATAATCAAAAAACTAATATTCCCTGACAAATACATTTCATAAACCATTGAATTGATTTTAACTTATAATATTTAAAATTGACAGTCAAATGTATAAATGATCGCAGTCAAATGTTGAGAATGACTGCAGTCAAATGTTGAGAATGACAGCAGTCAAATGTTTAGATGATCGCAGTCAAATGTTGAGAATGACTTCAGTCCAATGTTGAGAATGAAAGCAGTCAAATTTTGAGAATGACTGCAGTCCATTGTTGAGAATGACAGCAGTCAAATGTTGAGAATGACAGCAGTCAAGTGTTGAGAATGACCGCAGTCAAATGTTGAGAATGACAGCAGTCAAATGTCATTTGAGTACTTAAAATATGCGTCTCAATCATATACAGCTTAAAGAGTTTTCTTATATTGATGTGTATAAGTTCTGTTCGTATTCGTGTTTTTAAGGATGTGTTCCTATTTTGAGTTGTATTTTCAATAGTCAACACAAAAACGATAAATAAATTTAATTTTAAACTTCAGCAATGCCCACAATGGTCACAATTACCCTAAAATACTTATAAATATATAGTAGAGAAATTCAAACGAATTTATTTTGAAGTTTAGAAAAAAAATAATATTTAGAATTTCACCATTGAAGTCTAATGAGTCTACAGAAACGATAGAATGGGGGCAGGCTAGGCGCTGATAACTGAAATAATTAAAAATATTGATACACATACATATGACATGACAATTTTTGAAATTATAAAGTATATAAAATATAAACGAATTTAGACTCAAAATACTTTAAAATAATTATTAAAATACATGTGCGATGCAGGCGCTCTAAAAACACTGAAACGCTCTGATAGCCGGACTCCCAGCGCTCTGGAGGAAATCTTTACGCGCTCTGCCATCTAGCTATCTCCCAATCTATCTCCCTATCCTATGAGTTGTACAATTGGTTGTTTATCACAGATCCCAATTGTTGATCAATAATTTATTTTATCATTAACAACCCTCCCAATGAAACATATTTTTTGTTAAACCAATCATATACATATTTTTTGCTTAACATTTTCATAAAACTATAAGAGATCTAACTATTTAGAATTTTGTATAGTAGTTGATTGTAATTCAAGTTTATCTATATATTTTGACTAACAATTATGTTGAATTGTATTATATTTATGTTTTTATTATTTGAGTTAGAGATGGTCATGTCAACATACGTCCTCACGCCAATGGGGTGTTTATTGATTACAACAAATAATGCACGCAAACATTTTTATTTCAATCAACAAAACCAAGAATGTATTTCATTTGGACAAATGCCTATGGAACAAAATGGGAAGAGCAGTTTTTCTCAAAAGAGTCTTAATGGAGAATTCCCAATTTTTGGGGCACGTGAAAAACGAGGATTGGTGTATGATCGATACATCAACGGGGCGATAAATCAAACTATTTGGTTCAATTGGGACGACAACTTAAATTCTCTTGCTACCAATGGTTGGTACAAGTCTCCTCTTATGGAGATTTGGGATCAAATAAAAGTGGAAACAGTTAGTTTTGAAATGTATGCTAACGGAGTCCAAAAGACTAATCTGACTTTCAACGCAACTGGATCAACAACGGTCAATTGGTTTACCAAAGAGAAGCTCATAGCTTCATTTCCCTGGAATTTGGCATTGATAAAAGCAAGTAGCTATGATGATTATAGCATTTTTGGATATATTAGTGGAACTGCAATTCGAAGATTTTTAATTATTGCTTATTCGGGTTGTGCGGAAGATTCAGGTTTAACCGCCATTTTGGAAAAACCTGATATTTGTCCTTGGGTCACTGGAACATCTTATAGTATGCCACAACCAAGCATATTTAAATACGCTGTTAATCCTACAACTCTTGGTAAGGGTATCTTTTCAACCCAGAGTCATGATGCTGATGAAATGAGAATTACTGCAAAGATAAGCATGGTTGATTATGACGTTTTTGGTCGGAAGTAAATATCAAATATGTTTAAGTATGGGCAACATGCATCATTGTGTATTTACCTGGATAAAAGTGTCCGATGACTATATTTTATTGATATCCTATTTCTACAAACATTTCTGTTAATTTATTAGAAAATTAAATGCAAGCAAAACAACCAATATAATTGAGAAAGACGTTTTTGAAGTGAAATAGATTATTAAAACTACTGCAATATATCAATTATTAAAGAAAGAAACTACTTAAATTTCCGCATTTTGGAACTTAAAATCTTTTGTGTGTATTACTTTATAAAGCATTTTTATCCACATTTACCTTTGGATTAGACATTTATTCATCTCTGAAAACAAAATTATTGATTCATTAATAAAGAAGCTTGTCTTTTAATAATCGAATCTTTTCACGAGTAAAAACTTATTTTTAAGATGTTCTATTTTTACAAAAAAACATTCAATACTTAATCAAAAATCTAATGAAAAAACTGAATGTGACACTTTTGTCGAAAGTTGTTATTTTACCTTATTGTAATTTTCTCACATAGAAGATTCACTTGATTTTTACTATTTTTCTATTTGACGTAATCCTTTAAATTAGATAAAAACAATACTATTTAAAGAGTCGCACTATTTTAATCTTTTTATTTAGAATAAAATAGATTTTTTCATTTGTTCTATAATATATATATATATTTATACCTACTCATATTTTAATTTTGCAAATTCTACATTGAAAAATATATTTGTTGATTTCAAACATAATTCGGGATAGATAGGTAATGCCTTTTATAACCTTTTTAAAGAGAACACAATATGAACAAAATATTAGTTAATCATATATATCTTGATGTTTCATGTCTGTATAGAAACTGTATGGTTTCAATTATGGAAATGGGTTCTTCGTCCGATTAAATGTATTACAATAAATTATGTATTAGCATTTTACATTTTATTATTTTATTAGCATTTTACATTTTTTTACTTTCAAATTTGCGTTTACTGTTTATCTAATGCTCAATCCTATGAGAATTAATATATGCAATTATTGAATATTATTTTTGAGGTATATGTTTATGTATTATGCTTATATACTTAGTTGTAGCACAGACACACATAACGAAAATATTAAAACAGTTGCATTAGGAAATGAAAAGATGTGATACACAGTAATTATTAGAAAGAATGTTATTGAATTATTTATTATTATGAATTTTAATCAATTTAGGAGGATAATAACGATCGAATAATGAAAAACGCGGGCATTAATGTATCAATT
>JAUZNC010058335.1:0-11478 GCA_034780395.1 Vannuccia rotundouncinata | reverse complement strand
GTTTCTACCCGTGAACACGGAAATACTGGACGACATCCAAAAACAGCATCAAGACCACAACTAACTGCTGCAGATATATTTACCATAGTTGATTTTCTGGATAACACGGCCATGCGCTATGGCATACCACACACGGCTTCAGAAGTAACATTTCTTCAGGCGAATCTGACACGAGAAAAAGTGTGGTCTTTCTTCAACGCTACATCAAGAGAGAAATATTTCACTGAGCTCTTTAAAACGTGTTTGGGACAAATATCGTCCAAACATTCATAAGATTGCACCAAGAACTGACGTTTGTGAAATTTGTGAAAGTTTTAGATCTCAAGTGAAATCAGCTAAATCTCTTTATCAGTCTGGTGGTGATGAATTAAATGCAAGAATGGATGCCTTTAAAGCACACTTGTCTCTTGCAGACAGTTTGCGTCAGAAATACATCAATTTGCAAAAAGATGAAAGCGGAGCATTCTTACTAACAGTGGACTTTGCACAGAATGTTTGCCGTCAAGTCGGGCCACTTTACTTTTTAGTTCCCATGCGTGTGAATGTGCTTGGGATATTAGATGAACATGCTAAAACCCAGCATAATTTCCTGATTGACGAAGGCCCAACTCCAGGTGTCGACAATGGCTCATGTCATGGAGTGAACGTGATACTTACTTGTTTGAATTCAGTTTTGGAAAATCTGAGAAAAGTAAGGTTCTTCATTTGCAAATGGACAATTGTGCCGCGCAAAATAAAAATAAATTTGTTTTTTGGTATCTCATTCATTTCTTGCAAGCAGATTTTATTCTCGAATCAATTTAAGTAGCATTCATGCTCAAGGGTCATACCCGCTGCGCTGTAGATACATATTTTGGACTCTTTAAAAAGAAATACCACGCTACTGATGTATCCACATTAGAAGACTTGGGACTTTGTGTTACACGAAGTTCAAAGGCAAATCGTGCTGTTATCTTAGACGAAGGTAAGTGGACAGACTGGAGGACATTTGTGACTGAGAACAATCGCGAAGGGTTTGCAGGAATATCAAGCTTCTGTAGCATTTCAATTGAAAAGTTGGATGGCAAGATTCGAGTAACTGGAACAGATGAAAACAATCAAACAAAGACATTTCATCCGGAACTACCACAAGATTTTGTGCCACCTAAAAGAATCAAATCATCTGGCATCTCATTAAACCACCGTAATTATCTCGCTTCAAAGGTCGCACCCCATGTGAAGGACACATGCAGAAGTGACTTCATGTCATTGATTGATAGCCGATTGAGAGAAATGCAATGTTCTGTGAATTTGGAAAACATTTCTATTCCTAATTAATAATTTGTGGTGTGTGACAATCACAATCTTGGAAAAACCACCCTTATTTTTATTTTGTTCTGTATTAGCTTTAATATGATAGCTGTTGAGTTATTCTTTATACTTTTAGAGTGTAATTGTTCATTGAACATTCACGAACCTTGAATACATTGAAAATACCATTCCTTTATTGTACAATGTATTGTCTCTAGAACATTGAAGAATCTCATTTCTGCGAATTTGGATTGATTTAAATGTGTGTAAAACATTCTCTTTAGACATAATTAGGCTTGAAAGTCTTTAAACTGCTCTCCTGTAAAATTGTAATAAAAAATGTAGTTATTACATCAAAACTTCAAAGTGGTGTATCTCTGGGAATTTTAAACATATTGACTTGTGGTTTTTATTAAATGAAAGCTAAATACCCACAGATTTACCACCATATGCTAACTCAAAAGTGTCTAAAATGCTAACGGGTGTGTTTCTATGATCGCTAGCCATATGTATATATATATTTATATATTAAATTTATTAATAAATAATTACGGTTGTATACATGAACCGTACAATTATGTAACCTAGGTAACTTTATACTATACATATTTGGCTTTAGTAGAACAAAGGGTTACTATAATATATAATATAAAAAAGGGTAATATCGATATAAAAATCAATAAAATTTATACATTTTTCATTCTTACCTAGACAACATGAATTTTTGGATTGTTACTATATTATAAGGTATGACTATATAAATATTTGCTAGCTTTATATATGTAGTATAAACTTTATATAATATATTTCTGTTAAATATATAACAGATGGACGACTCTCATCCATGGTCGGTATTATGGGATGCAAAATATGGTCGGTAAAATAGGGTTAAGAATGCTAGACGGAGGTATATATGAATTCTTAGATTTCACACAAAAAATGGATCTTTGTATTGTCTAAGTAAGTGTTACTATATAGTGATTAACTTCAGCTTTGTTAATTATGAGATCATTTCATTGAATTAATATTATTTTTCATATATTATTTATAGGTACAGAGAACATCTCGACAATGAAAAGGCAGCCGAAAAGCAGTTGAAGCACAAGCGGAAGTTAGATGACCTCTACAGTGAAGTTGAGAGTATGAAGGCAAAGAAGAAGAAACTTAAGCAAGAATCATTACGACTACATTGTGAAGCAGACATGTTGATTGTTCAAACTAATGCTCTGAGGAGGTGTTCGAATTTAAAATACAAGAAAGTTAAGGAACTTAGTACATCTAGTGATTTGAAAGAAATTGGTGGTGTTTAAGTATCGTGTAGTTATCCATACACAATTAATGTAGTTTACATGTTTTCTTTTTACATTTGATATTAATTATTATGAATTTCTAGTTTTTTGAAGTATCTCCTATTATGTTTGGTTGTAATAAACATTCACATTTCATGTGTAAGTTATTCATACATAATTAATGTTATGTTTGTACATTTGTCTTGATATTAATTATTATGTATTTATACCTAGAATATGTCCATTTCAGCACTATTTAATGCAATAAATTGCTGCGTGTTAAATATCTTAATGTTTTTATTCTTTGGTTATATAATATAAAATAAAAATCTATTAATGTCGGCACTCAATTATCCTGTCATAATACTTTTCACTCAGGGCAACGAATGATGATGGAGTTTTGAGGAACAGCAGTTAACTGCTCTATAAATATTAACCGTTTTGTATAATTCAGTGAAAATTAAATAAATGATATTATTATAACAATATATTACAATAATAAAAAAATAATAATCATTATAACAATAATCGCGGACTAAACACTTTTATTAAAATAGTTTATATTAACGAAAAACCGATATTATTATTAAAACAAATATGAGATTATGTTATCATATAAATAAAAATTAATTAATTAGTATATTATTATACATTCTATATATATATATATATTGATACTTTGAATATATAACATTATTTATCAAGTTTTTTTTTTAAATGTCGTTTTACTTGCTTTGTACAATATTATACAAACGACTATTATATATTTACTAATAAGATGAGTTTTAATAATGTTGAATATATTTTAAACATATTTTTGCATATTAATATTGTTAATATAATGACAGAATCAAATAAAATAAGTTTTTTAAATAATTAGTTGTATTTATTACAAGAGCCTAAACCTCTTGAAGAATTTTTCGCAAATCACAAGGGAATTCTAAACTAAATTTATTACAAGTGTACAAGATTGCTCTCATCATAGTTATCTCGATGTCATCAGTGCTTCAGTTTGAAAATGAAATGCAAGTCATCAAGAGAAAAATAAGGAAGAGAAGCAAACTTCTACACTAAAATTTTAACAGAATCTCTGAGAATTTCCACCAGCCTCAACAAACTGGCCCACTGAAAGACTTTCCTCTTTGCACTCAGCAGTATCCTTTGTTGAAGAGAGGTGGTCTCTCCTTTTCGAATTACAAAGGTAATTGTTGCTTTATTGACAGAGACTTGTGCTGTTACAAAATTGTCAACATTCTTTCCACTGAAGGTGTTTAGTTTGTGTCGTAAGTACTTTGAATTAGGCCCATTGTTTTCCAAGTCTGCATCAGCCGCCTCTCTTCACATTTACTCAGTGTCATCCCTTTCTCATTCTATATTTAGCATACCCTTTTCTGCATATGTTGTTCCTCTATTGTACAAAAAGCTTGTATTTGTAACATTTTCAAAAACTGATTTTTATCCCAGTGGCATTATTTATCTTTAGTTTTGTCTCTATTGTTTTCTAGATGACTTTTTAAGTTATCTTATTTATTTTATGGAGGAAAACACAGTGGATTACATATCTGAGAAGTGGCTTAATGACCGAAATGGTTCCTATTGAACACCTACCAATGTGTTGTCTTGCTAGTCATGCCTCACTGCTCCAGTTTTATCTTAGGGAGGGATTTACAAAATTAAAATTCGTTTAAGTGCAGATAAGCTGCACAACACCTCTGTACTGTACAATAAAATGAACCCATCCTACGTTTTACTACATTTTATTTAACTGAGATAATGAATCCATTGCAAGGGAAAAACTTTGAAAGGCAGAAGAAGGTTATAATACTCTTACTTCCAATACTGACAATGGCCGCCAGAAAAAGGTAAAGTTTTTTTGATGACTCTTGTGATGAATTTCAGTCATTAACATCCAAACAACTTGCTCATATGTTAATTATTACTATTCTCTTTTCGAACTGATAACATGGCTAAGGATGTTAACTCTTTAATAATTTTTGTCCTCTAGTTACTAAGTTGTACATTTATAACTTTTTGTTTTTCATTGTTTTCTAAAAAATACTAATATTAAGTAATAGGGGATCAAAAACTATATGTGAAGTGGTGACCTTGTTATATCTTTCTGTTATATATTATCCTTCAAGGCAAAGTTTTAAGAGAGAAGTCTGTGTCTTTGGAAACTAGCTCTGATGAAAGTTGAGATGAAGAAATATCAATTACTTCTCCAAAGTTCAAACAAACAGGTACTCAACTTTTGTCATGACATAATATTCCTGCCATAATAAAAATCCTGGTTAGTCTTAGTCAGCACAATATGGTACTCATGGATGCTCAAATTCACATAAAAGTGGCTCTGATTTTAAGCAAATAATCTAATCAGGGATGGTCTATTATTTTGTAACAAAAATACCAGATAGATTTTTCCATACAACACTACCTAAGTATTGTTTTTCATAAAACATATTGTGTAATTAAAATCAATGAATTAGGATTTTATTAAAGATCAACATTAATGATATTATCAAGTGAATTGATAGAATTATAGAGCATTAGCCTTACAGCAAAAGTGTATTCTATTAATTTAGCATTTCATAGAATGTAGATACTATGTTCAAATAGACATACATACTGCATATAATTGCATTTTCTAATTTTGTGACATATTTTAAATTTTACAAAATATTTTTGTATTTCAATTTTTATGAAGAACATTGTTTTTACATATAATAAAATAGTTTGAACCATTTTTCTAACAACTTCTAAATTGTCCATTTTAACACACTTGACCACGTGATTTTTTTCTATGGCTGTTATAAATGAGATCTTGTCAGTGACAAGCAAATGGCTAAAATCTTGTCATTAAAAATACCATGAAAAAATATTGCTGGACTATCCCTGTAAACAGTTTTTATAAGATAATTTTCATTGCAAATGAGTTAAAAAGATGATTTATAAAATATTTATAATACAAAAGTACACTAAATATCTCATATTTAAAGGAAATACCATGCTGGACTCATAATTTATAAGTGGATTAACAAATAATTTTATTGAAAAGAAATATATTTTTAGTTTTTTATTTCTAAAATGTCAAATTATCTTTTTAGGCTTTATAGAAAGCAGTGGGTGCCATGGTAGTTTATTTTTATTAATGGCCAAGTAAGCTACAATTGCCAAATTTTTTGTTAAACAACCTCTAAGTATCACTTTACAGAATGCATTCACTATCTAAGGTTTATATTAAGTACATATTAATTATCCTTATGCATGCAAAATACTCTATTAATAATAAAAAATTTGTACATAACATTAACATATAACTGCTGGGTGATTTTAATATAATTTATAAAGTTATTTAATGTAAAACATACAACCCAACATTTTGCTAGCTATGCAGAGTTTACCAGTCTTTCTTAGTAACCCTAAATACTTGAGAAGGGGAAAAAGCTATTGTTTGCATGTTATTATTACAATATGTAGTTGTTACTATTAGTCTGTGCTCATTGCCTAATTCATAAGCTCTGCTTCCCACATAGCCAAGGGCCAGATTGACATTGCCACCCGCCCCGCTGGATGCAATGATGGATCAGCTTATGGAAAGCCAACAATTATTAGATTGAATAGAATACTATTTCGTATATGGTAGCTGCTATTGGTATGTACATACATCAACATTGAAAATTTATTTATATGTACATACATCAACACTGAACAATCATTGGTATGTAATTTAAAAATTAATACTTTAAACTTATTTGTATGTAGTTTAAAGAATAAACAGATTATTATAATAACTCAGAATGGATCTTTGATTTATTAACAATAACAATATATAGTTCTCCCATATTTATTATTTTGATTTATAGCTATTTTAAAAACTCTTTCTTTGCAAAATATACATATACAAGGTTTTTAAAAATCAGTAGAAAACATATTTCATATATCCTACATTTCCACCAAACCTGCTATATATAGAAAATATAGATAGAAATTGTCTCTTCCATATATCTAATTACCATTGGGATACTTATAAGATATATATATATATTAATATATTAATAAAAAACATATTACAAATACCTAATAACTGTTACATACAAAATGATTCAGCAAGGAAACTATTATATATAGGGTACAATTACTATTTATTTATAAACACAGTGAGAATATTGTATGCTACACCCATTAATATAGTATGGGTATAATTATCATGCAATTTAATATTTGGTATATATCATTTGATATGTATAAAATATATTTATACACATGTATATGATTAATTTATGAAAAATAATCAACAATAATTAATCCTTTCTAATGTATTTGTATGTAATTTGGTAATTGTATGTATAAAAATTATATGTTTATGAGTGTGTTTATATTTAATGCAAGAACTAACAATTTTGTTAGTTAGGTATTTATTGAAATGACATAATTTTATTTTCACAGAAAAATATTTCAATTATGTATTTATTTAGTAAATGTATTTTAGATAAGTGTTTTAATTTTAATTATACAAATTTACCATGCTTTTTAGTATACAAATTGTAGTTCTCTTTTCAATATATAAAACAGTCTGTATAAAAATTATTTTTTAGTAATCAAACTACAAAATTGGATGAAATCTACTAAACTTAGCTTGGTAGCTGACTCTAATTTGTTAATACTGTTATTTATTGATGAGTAGAACTCTAGCGAACGATTCAGCGGACGATTCGATTCATAAGGGGGACCCTTACCAAAAAAATTATTATAAATTTTTCATTAATATCTATTTTCAACAGGCTGTTCCAATTTATTTGTATTTAATAAATAACAGGCATCCAATATATTACCTAGTTGTTTTCATACAACTGGCCGTTGAAAACACTTCTAATTATAACTGTGGTCCCCCACTTTTATATTATGGTTATTTATTAAAATTCATTCAAATAAATTTTTTTTTAAATTTTATTTTATATATTTGATATAGCGCCCCAGATTGTAACAATGTCAGCAGTGCTTTACAGAATTTTTTATTTTTTTTTTCAATATGAGTCAATCAAACAAACCCTTTTGGGTCGCTAAGCTCTCGACTGGCACAGCTGCCAGCCAGGGACGAGGTAATTAATTCGGTCTGAGCCAGGGCTCGAACCCGCTACCTTCTGATCGGCAGTCAGACACACTACCATCTGGGCCACCACGCCCCAGATGGTAGCGTTTAAAAATTAAACATTTAAACAATTAAATAAAAATGTTTACAAACATTACTTTTATTAATTATAGCCCAGCGGATGATTCAGCCCAGCATACGATTCAGACCAGTGGACGATTCAGCAGATGATTCAATTCATAAGGTGGGACCCTTACCAAAAAATTTTTTGATTTTTTTTATAAATTATTTTGCCTTAGATACATTCAAAAACAAAATTTAATTGCAAAATTTTTATTTTGAAAGATTAATTTGGACGATTCAAACCAGCAGACAATTCAGCGGATGATTCAATTTATAAGGGGGACCCTGATAAATAAAAAAAAATTTATAAATTATTTTAACTCAGATACACTCAAAAACAATATTTAATTACAAAATTTTTATTTTGAAAGATTTACTAAAAAAAATTTTTGGTAAGGGTCCCCCCTTATGAATCGAATCGTCCGCTGAATCGTCTGCTGAATCGTCCGCTGAATCGTCTGCTAGAGTTCTACTCGTAAATATTTAAACTAAATTATGATTTTCTATATTTTGTTTTAATATAATATTTTCATTTAAATAATATTGATTATTAAAAATACTTTGCTTATGAAAAGCCTAAATTTTATTCATACTCTGTGTACAAATATCACCTGTCATTTAAAATACTGACATGGTAAAAAAAACTAACACATATTATAAACAGTTTATTATGCATAGTATGAAAAAAATTTAATCAACTTGTTTAGTTCATTTGTTAGAATTAATATACTAATAATTTCAAACAATTTTTGAAATTATGTACCAATAATTTTTCAGTTTTGATGTACATATGTACAAATAATTTTTAAATGTTGATTTATCATTGTACCAATAGCCACCTTGTTTGTATATTGTTATGTTTTGCATAAAAAATTGTTCAAGAACCATTTTAGAAGTATCAAAACTATTTATTATTGTTCTAGATTCTCAACCTGCTTAAACTGAAGTTATAATAATGATTAATAACATCTATGAATTTAATAAATTAATAATAATAATAAATTTCATAATTTTAAGATGACCCTATAGTTAAATTTTATAAGAAGCCTGAAACTTACCAAAACTTGGATAATTAGATGAAAATTAGAAAATAGCAAAAACTATAAAAAAATGTAATAAACAAGTGTTAAACAGGGACTAAATACTAAAACCTGTATAAATTGTAATCTGTTTTAACAAGATTAATATTTTAACATTTCTTGATAAAAAAAATAATATTGAAAAGTTTTAGAATTTATATTTGGCTTTATAATTATTTATAACAAAAAAAAGGAATTGTTCCATTTCTTACACAAGAAAATTACAAAAATTGAATTAAATATAAAAATTATAATTTGGCTATTTAAACAAGTAAAAGATAACTAACTTATTTTTACATTTTAAGATACTTAATAATATGTCAATGACAAGGTTTCTTAAATAATATTTATTCATTTACATAGCGTCTCATTATTGCCTAACTATATATTTGTAGCGCAGTTTAACATAGTACAAAATTCCGCGTATAATATAGTACAACAGTTTTCTTAAATTATAAAAAAAAGTCAATGGGCATTAAATTTAATTTGAAAAAAGGTGTATTTTGAGAGAACGTTTAAACACAACAAAATCCGATATTGATCTTAGTGAGGGGGAGGGGAGTTGGTTCCATATGATAGGAGCAGCGACCCAGAATGCACGATCTCCAATCCTGCGAAGATTTGACCTTTTAAAAGTCAGAGTTAGTGGCGTGCAGATGATAATCTTGTGTTGATACCAGTATTGTTAACCTGAATAAACTGTATAATATACTTAGGACCTGTTTTTATATATGACACGATAGATTATTTTTTAGGCATTTGTACACGATCCGATTTTTAACCGTAAGCCAATGTAATTATTTTTGGAGAGGAATAGATGGGTACCCATAGACTACCCATCTTTCAATTCTTATAATAATCTTATAAGATGAGTTGCACAAGTCCCTGCATGGCCTTTAGGATTCCTATGCAATTTTAAAATTTTAATGTAATTGTTTGTGACATTTAAAATTTTAATGCTGTCACCGAGAATGTTAACATTGTTCTAAAAAACCCAGTGGTTCGAAACCTAAGAATCCTAGTAGGTAACCATAGGTTCCTACGATTCCTAGGTAAACTTATAAGATTCTACGATTCCTAGGATTACTTATAAGTGATCTTAGGTAACTTATAAGTGATCTTATGTAACTTATAAGTGATCTTAGGTAACTTATAAGTTTACCTAGGATTTGTAGGTACCTGCTAGGTGACTTATAAGTTCACTTTAGTAGGTAACCTAGAGTTCCTAAAAGAAAACTTATATATTTAATTAGGTTCGTATGAGGTAATTTGCCGCATTTAAAAAAAATCATATAACTTTTTTCTTGTTGCTGGATTGAGCTGAAACTTGCACAAAACCTCTAAGTATATATTAGGTAGATCCCTTATAAGTTTCAAGGTTATAGGTATATTGGGTCAATTCTTATTGGTGGATTCTGGTTGCACATTCATGAAATTTTGCACACATATTTATTGATCATTTCCCAAAATTTTGTACTCAGATTTCGCTCAAATTAAGAGAAAATCTATGCCTAAAGCTGTTTTTTCCAGGGAAATATGAATCGAAATTTGGCACAAGACATAGATACTCATAGTAACACCTAGATACATAATTTTATTTACGATCCTTAAATCCGAAATTTTGCTCAAAAATCGATAATCTCATAATAGAAATGGAACTTTACATAGTAGTAGGTATAGAAATATATATAGGTATACATATTTATAAATTCTCATTACCTTAATTAATAAACGTATTAGGTATTAGTTACTAGCCCCCAGACACGACCCCACGCTTATGATTATAACAAAATTATTTTTTGAATATATTAAAATGCATATTTTTTAAACTCTTACTTTTAATTTTGAGTTGAGTCGTTAACTTATATAAATAAAATATTGATCTAAATGTTGCAGTCAATGTATAAATCATATATATAAATATTATTTCTAATCGAGAAAAATACAAATTACAAAATATATTAGTATAACGCTATAATTTTACATAAAATTATATTCAAACCCAAGTCAGGATATGATATCAACAAAAACAATGTCGGGAATTTTAAAACGTATATTATTAGTTGCGAAAATGTCAAAATAATGTCAATGGAAAAGTGATTAAAATAATTTTACAAAAATGATGACACTGGTTAAAAGATTCTGCCTCTTCTTGTCGTATTCTGAAGAAAAAAATAACATAAATATATAAACCGCAAATTATATTCATATTGGTAAATATAGAAATACATTTTTATAATAAAACTAACCGCGTTTTGACTTCATTGTGGTTCAAATCGTTCGTAAATAACGGACAGAAATCAAAAAAGGTATTAATTATAGTAAATGAATTTTAAAAAATGGAGTGGTTATCGAAAAAGTGGAAATTTCAGCATTAATATATGGCTATCATAATAAAAGTAAACGCATTGACTTCAACGTGGTTGAAATCGTTCTGTTTAGTATTTAGGTTTTTTAGTTTTCGTTCGAAAATATAGAATCCACTAAAATAAAGCGACCAAATATTCGGTTGGGAAACCATTCAATTTAATTTAATTCTATTCATTTTGTTCAACTTTTAGTCACAATTCAATTACTTCTGCTGCCGGAATTCATAGAACTTCGCTAA
>JAUZNC010058333.1:0-10081 GCA_034780395.1 Vannuccia rotundouncinata | reverse complement strand
TCACTAATCTTCTTTAGAAAAATTTAAATTCTAGAAAATTAAAAACGAAATATAAAACTTCTATTGGTCAGAAGCGGAATATATATCATTTATTTAAATATATTTTATAATATTTATTTCATCAAATATATTAATAACTATGGTAAAACTAACTTTTCAAATTTCTGCGTTCAGTGTTATATTTAATTCTGTTAGGTTTACTATATAAAATGGAAATTTCTTATAATTTAGGAAATCAAAACAATAAGATATTGTCCATTCAAATTCACAATTTTTTAGTTTGATAGTATTAAAATATTCTTTGACTTTATGTAAAATGAATAAGCGTAAACATCAACTTTGTTTTTGTAGTTATATCTCCGTGATCAGTAGGAATTCCAATTTGAGTCAATAAAAAAAATATAGAATCAATTATATAAAAGTTAGCAGTTATTAATTATCTATAGAATTAGCAGTTTGAACTTTGATTCACACTGCATTATTTATGTAGTAGGAATTTGAGTTTATCTGCGTAATCATTGCCCTTCGTTTTATAACGTGACGTTGCTGAAAGTTAAAAGCGTTTCAAAGTTCATCACTGATTATTTAATCATCTAATTCCAGGTATAAAAGTATAATTCAACTAGATACTGCTTACATCAAACGTTATAAACCCTCAAAATACAAAATTCGAAAGCATAATAATATATAGGCAAACAAGTTTATTTCTAACAGTGACATGATTCCGTACAACAAGATAGAGAGAAAGGGAAGGAGGGGAGTGCACATAATTTGAACTTATACATTAAAACTACATGTAAATAAGTAAAGTAAATAGGCAATATAGGTAATTAGCGTACATCAGCATGATAGATAGTTATGAAAACAGTCAACGAATCAATAGTAGGTGATTCAATATAATTAGAGATAGAGAGAGTTGGAGAATTAGAAAAGAATAACAATAGAATTATAAGCATATGATGCCTAGTCACAACAATCGATATATATATATTATAGTAGAACTGTATGGTACAAATAAAAGTAGGCGTTTAGTACATTTTAAAATCGGCAAAAGGTTGTCCATCGGCGTTCTATGATGTTGTCTGGTAACCGTTGGAATTAGTCTGTTCTGTATTGTTTGAGTTTGAAGTTCAATTTTAGAGGCATGTCAAATAAATTAAATTGATGAATATGTTACTTATGGATGTTTAAGTCAATCGATCGATCAATATAGGAGGGAGGGAGATAGAGTGTCTCTGTCATTATCAATCTAGAATAAGTTGCATCTCCTCCTCTTTTGTTTGGGTTTAGGACAAAGCACGGCCCGAATCGCCTCGTCAAAGACCATCTTGAGCGCCTTCTGAGTGAGGGCAGAGCATTCCAGGTATTTGACCGCGCCAATCTCCCGCGCCATCACCAGACCCTGCAAGACAGACAGAGCATTAAACACGTGCGCAGAGGAGACCACAACACAAGTATAGAAAAACTAGAGCCAGGTTTTTTTGAGAGATTATTTCTGTATGGCATTAAAGCATACATAATTTATGAGTTACAATCTAACGAACCCTTTCGGGTCGCTAAGCATTCGGCAAAGGGAAGAGGTAATTATTTCGGTCCGAGCCGGGTCTCGAAACCGCTACCTTCTACCCGCTATCGGCAGTCAGACACACTGCCATCTGGGGCACCTAATATTGTTTAGATGGTAATTAGATAACTATCAACTCTTATTTCTAACGTCAGCAATACACACTGAAATATTCGATCCTTAAATTAGCATTTCAGAATATCCTGGTTGAAGCCAGACTACACAGTTTACGTTGAAGAGGCAGGAAGCAAGGATTAACGCTGTGTTTATTATCCGCCTCCAATTATTTGTCAGCTTGATAACACGCATCCGGCTATTTATTGGTTAGGAGACCATCTTACATCGTTTAGTATAAAAAGACAAACCTGTGGGTAGGTGATTGGAGCCAGCCTTTTCTCCTTGAGGTTGTCCATCGTCTCCTTGTCCTCCCGCAAATCCAACTTGGTCCCTACCAGGATGATTGGCGTGGAAGGACAGTGGTGGGACACTTCAGGGAACCATTTGGCCCGGACATTCTCGAAGGACGCTGGACTGATGAGCGAGAAGCAGATTAGGAAGACATCCGTCTGAGGATAGGACAGAGGTCGTAGACGATCGTAGTCCTCTTGCCCTGAAGAGGGTGAAGAAAGGCCGAAATGCATTTAAATATATCACAACAACAGAATCTATGACAATCTTTAATTATAGTCAAAAAATAGAAATTTAAATATGCCGACTATTTAAATTGATGTAAAACAAATAAAATATTTGTACCCGAGTTTGTACCCGAGAATCCATAATGCGTCAAAAGTGCGATGATTCATACACCTACTAGACCTCCATTTATTATTTAATGAAGTAACTCTCACCGCAAATGAAATAATACACTGGTTGGCTGCTCTTCTTCCACAGTGAATTTGTCATCACACAAGACAAATAGGAGAAGAAAACACAAGACTACTATTAATAGACACGGTGAATCACTAGGATCTAGCTAAGAGGAGTTAGTTGGCTAAATATAGTAACACCGAGAAGAACTATCTCACACACGCAACGTCAAGCATGTTAGTCGGGTACAACTATCATTCCATAAATCGAATTCAGACAGTAAGTATTTTGATAATAATGTAGTTGAATGCAATCATTACGCGGATTAGAACCCCCCCCCCCCCCCTACACACATACACAGAATATTTGGCTAGCATGCCAATAGGCAGTCAGACACTGCACCTTGCATCGTTGTACACAATACCAAGAATGAATTTATCCAGATTAGAAAGGCAACAACTACTGTTTCAACAGGCTAAGTACAACACAATGTGAAATCACCCACAGAATAATGTGTGTGGAGATGGAGTTAATTATAATCACACAATTATATAAACACCCCGGATACGATCATCAGAAAACCATGTTGCATAGTAGAATCAGGAACGTATATGAAGGCAAGAATTGCATTTGTGACCACTATGAGTACATCAGGTATTGAAACCATACCAATAGTATACATTTATAAGACAGGTGTAATATATAATTATGGAAAATAATACAAACACTAGCCTCTAATTAGAAATCATAAATTTTAGCGAACGAAAATTGTTTGCAATAAAAATTAAAGAATAACATCAAATCAGGGTATAAATATTTTGAGATTAATTATGTTCTCTCTTATCAGCTACAACTAATTAATGAATTACAGTAGCCGTCAAATTCAATATAAGTTAAAGAAAACATTCATTTTGGGACGGAAATATAGAAATTTGATTAATTAAAATGTCTACAGAATTTTACTAAAACTTCGCTTTCAAGAAAACATAAAATTCAAAAGATCGAATATTTAATTATCATAGGCTACAATGAACTTAATATACAGTAGTTTCAACATCATATGAACCACACAAAATAGGGGCACCATACATCTACTAGCGACTATACAAACACACAATCAACGATTATTTTATCACACACGATTACATGAGAAAACACTTGAATATCACAGTAAATATTAGTTCATAGATTTGTCTGCACAATAAAACATTTCGATCAATAGTTCTAACAAACCAACACCTCGCTTTAGCTTCAACTGTGGCAGTCGACATTCGTATGTTAAGCGACAACCGTAGTGTACATACAATTAAATATAGAGATTTAGATGGAATGTCACTGTAGCGATTCAAACAATTGATTAAAAGTGCTTACCTGCCGTATCCCAAAGGCCTAAATTAATAGGTCTTCCGTCGACCATAACATTTGCTGAGTAATTATCGAATACTGTGGGGATGTACTCTCCAGGAAAGGCATTGGTAGTGTAGCTGATCAATAGACATGTTTTACCGACGGCACCGTCACCAACAACAACACATTTAATTGCTTGCATATTATCTGAAATGAATTTTATTAAATGATAGAAAATAAAAATGAAACAGTATTTTCATGGTCTCTTCAATATCATAACGTAGCATTTATTATAAACTAGTATAAAAATGTTTACAATGAAATAAAAAAAAGAGTTTTACAATTTTAAGCAAAGATAGTCTAAGATAAATAACAATAAATGTATCGCCGACCTGCAGAAATGATTATAAAATTATCTTTTAAATTATAAACATTTAATAGTTCTTGATGGATTTCTACTGATGGATTTAAAATGAGAAAATAATACAACATATTTTTACAGAAATAATTCTATTTAAATATAATAAATTAGCGATTACATATATAATAAAATGAATGCATTTACACTAATTGAAGATTCTTGACAAATTCTAGACTTTAAAAAAAACAATTTTGGAGTATTGAAGAGAAATTTACATTTCAAATATATTTATTCGACTTTTGCTACCCTATTTAAAATTCAAAACAGTGTACGATTTCGGGGACAGTATCTAAAAATCATATGTTTGTGTAACTTTTTATATTATAATTTTAAAATTTTAGCTTTAATTAAACACGAAAATTGTATGAGAATTGTTTTAAAATCCATAAAGACTTAGAAAAATCAAGATTTAAAAAAATTGTTCTAAACTCTTCCATACAATAATCATTATTGTGTACATAGTATAAAATTCAGATTTTTATGATTTAAACCAATATACCCACTATCACTTGTTTTCATTTATTTAGATAGTCATAAACATTTTGGGATTACCACATATCCGGAGTAAATTAATAAAAGATAAAAGTACTTCAGCGGATATAGAGTTTATATCCATAATACCAAGTGTGTTAGAAAGATATTAAGCAATAGATAAATATCCAACATAAGTCTGTATTTCTATAGATTGAAATAAATCAAAAATGAGTAAATAATTTTATACAGGAATAGAATAGATTCATAAAAAAACTTTATAATCATTTAAAAATCTTTTAGTATGTATCTAAAACCATTAGAATATAAATTACAATTGAAATAACTCATAAATTTATGTTTTCATTTAGTTTTCTTACATTCTAGTATATTTCACTTATTCTATATACAGGGTGGGCCAAAAGTCATGCATTATGGGCAAAAAGACAATACATAATAATAAATGTATTACAATCAAGTATATTTACAATATAAGAAGTAAATCCAAAATGATAATAACTCATACAAAGTGAATGTACAAATTCAAAGAAGATATTCAAATTGCATACCATTTGGAACAGTCTAAAGAAGTCAACACGAAAACTGTCCCAGGAGACTGTTACCTCCAGGACTTCAGTGTGACGAATTTTGAAAAAACCACTTAACTTTCATCCATACAAAGTATCCATTACTCAGGAGAGTTACATGGTGATGATTTTGATCATCGGTCTAAATTTTGCAGTTGGTATTGTGACTGAGATTTTTCACCTGAGTGGCCATGTCAATAGACATAATGCCGATATTGGACCACAGTCAATCCTCATTGATTTTCTGATACAAATAAACAGCATGATCCAGAAATTATGGTTTGGTGCATTATCTGGAAAGAAAGATTGGGCCCTATTTTTTGGTCAAAGTGTAACAGAAGAGACCTGTCTGAAAATGATGAAGAACTTTCTGATTCTTATTTTAGATGACATCCCACTGGCACAATTGAACACAATATATTTTCAACAATATGGGCACCACCCCCTTTTGCTGTTATTGTTTGTGAGTTCCTCAAACTATTTTCTTAATAAATAAATCGGCTGTTGTGGCCCCATTGAGTGACCACAGAGGTCACACAACCCTTCACCACTCAACTTCTTTCTATGGAGTCACATAAAGTCTGGTGTTTATAATGATGGACCAAGAACTCTTCATGAATTAATGAACAATATCTGATGTGAATGAGATAGAATCACTGTCAATGTCCTACAATGCATGCAAAGATCTTTTGTAAGTTACATTAATAAGTAGTACCTTGAAGTAAATGGTATACAATTTGAACATCTCCTTAGAGTTTGGACATTCACTTCATAAGTTATTATCATTTTAGATTTAGTTCTCATACTGTAAATATACATACTTGCAAATGTACTTGATTGTAATACATTAGTTATCACATATTGTTTTTTTGCCTAGACTGCATTATTTTTCGACCACCCTGTATATATATACATATATTTGATAATGAGAGCTCTCAGTGGGTTATGGTTTGTAAATCCTTGCTAATAAACCTATTGATTTTTCATACATTTTAAAATCAAGAAAAATCCTGAATGCATGAATGAAGTGAGTGCATTGATTTTTGGAGATGACGAATACTACACAGACAGGCACATAAACTTGTAAAAATATGACCTGAGACTTTTCAGAAAAAATATAATGTATTTATTTCACATATAGACATTAGGTCATTTGAAGATCAACACATTGGTTAGGCAAAATAATCAATCAACCAGTAAAATAGAAATTTGGGTGAGTATAAATAAAATGGATTTCAATTAATTAGATTGGTATTATTTGAAAAATGTTTTTATATGAATTTAACTCAAAAATACATATAGTTTAAGACAATTCGATTTAGCCACATTGTGACTGATAGTATGGTAGAATAAATCATTACAAATTATATATATATATATTGAAAAACTCACCCAAGTAGTTATATTGTTTATAAGGAGAAAATATAAGTGAAACTGCTACTGGAGCAATTATTAAATGCATTCTCTTATATATTTATTCAATTACTATAAAAAGAATTTGCTATTTTTAGCAACGCAGATCTATTTGAGAATAGCAAAATTAGAGTATGTTAAGAGTACAGTCAGTTCACCTATTGTATTAGCATTCAGTATTTTATAAATTATTAAATGTAAATTAGATGAAGCAGTATGTTTATATTATAACAATATAATTAACTACATTATAAATGACACATCATAGTTTTGGTACTGTAGTATATAGATAGCCATATAATATAAATTTAAATGGAATGCAGAACAACATGCATATAGATATACAAATATATCTACAGTATTTTATATTAATAAATAGTACTAGAATGTGAAATTATTGATTTGTTCCAGAGTAATATTCAAAAAGTACATTTCCAAATATCAAGATGGCTAACTACCTAGTGGGAATATGGTTTGATAAATATATTATGTATTATGTGCTATGGTTAACCTGATAATATTATAATAATTGTTTAGAATATAATGGTACATAAGCACCTGTCTTGAAGAATTTTTGAAATATTATAGATTACATATATGTTTAAGGAATGAGAAAAAATGTATACAACATACTGGAAATTCTGCTCAATTTATTAAAAAATGCATTTAACGATAAATTATATATTTATAAAAGTTGCTATATTCAAAAATTATTCCCTCTTTGAAAATGTATACAACTCTTTAAAAAATTAAGACTAGTTTAAAGAATTATACAAACTTTAAACAACAAATTATTGTATTATAAATATTTCAAAATATAGTGCATATAAAACAAATTCAATATATTAACTCTGAATCATTACTTAATAAAAATACTTACTTTGAAATACTTTCTGAATGAATGTTAAATTTCTTATTTTAATTTTATTTCAAAAGTTTTGTTTTCATGAAATTTGAAGAATGTCTAAACATTATTATGAGTTTTATTCCAATACTATGAATAATTAGGATTAGGTAATTTCTTTAACCCCTTTTGTTGTTGTTAATAAATATTGCATACATAGCATAATTCTGGGTAAAAGTATAGTTTAGCAGTGTAAAAACAATATAAAATAATATAAAAACTAAATTAAAATATATACAAAATATGTTTAAAGTTATTTTAACTAATCAGGACCTGATCAATACTTATGATACCAATATAAAATTAAAATTGATTGAACATTTCATTCTATTTCTTTCTGGTATGCATATTACTTCAGATGGCTGACATGATAATGATTAACAATTTGATTACTACCCTTTTTTCCACTTCCATTGCTGAACAATATCCTATATAAATCCTACTAAATAAAATTTATCTTCATAATTTTTAATATAGTTTTTAATATAATTTTTTATGATTTTTATCAGTCTCTGATTTTATGCTGCTAAACTATACTTTCCCCTAATTCTGTTATTTTATACCTTAAATTTGCCTTTTGTTCATATGAATAAAAAAATTAATTATCTCTTTTATTTAAATTATTATTTATCTTGCAAAATTTTGACATAAATCAGGTTTTCAAGAATTTGTTTTATTCTGTAAAGGTAAGATTAGCATTGGTTTTTATCATTTGCATTTGGAATCAGCATCAGGTTTTATCTATTGTAAATTGTATATGTCAAAAATTTTAAAATATTTTTATATGATTGTCAAAATAAATTTAATGTAATTCTAAATATAGCCTTTCCTTCCTATTATTTGAGTGTTGGCAATGAGTTCTAGCAGTTGAGTATGTAAGCAATTGGCTCTGTTTAACCTCAGTGGCAACAGAGCTAACTTGTTTTGTAAAAGTCTACTACTGTTTTTATAAATATAAGTATAATCTTAAAAATAACTTTCTAAATTTATTTAGTTTATCCTATTTTATTTCAGAATATATTTATTCTGTATTTTTGTTTTTTCTGTTTTATCTAGAGAATGCAGTCAAAATCAATACAATGTATGCTACAGAACCATTTATTAAAATGTGTAAACTAAACATTTAGTTTGCTATTTATATCATTAAATTATATTTTTCAAAAATTAATATTTCTTAAATGAAATTTTTTTAAATACTAAAAATGATTTTTGGTTAATATAATGGAATTAGGTCAAGTCATAAATGGGTCAACACATAAATGTACATACAAGTCTGGTAAATATTTTATAAAAATCTTGTATGAACCATTAATTAGGTAATTATAATATAATAGTTAATAAAATCAAAATGTTGTAACTATGTGGCATCAAAGTAATATTTTTATCTCAATGAACTATTTTAGGGTTGTAGAATGATTTTAAACTTATATGTTTTGCTACTGCTATTATTTTAATTGATTTTGTGTTTGGATATATTTTTTATATCATTTTGATAAATTTTACATTAAACTGGTGCAATCAACCAATGCTTCTTTGTTCATTACATTTTCAATAACTTTGTTTCAATTTTCAGATATTAAATTTTTAAATTTTTAAAGTAAGACAAAAACTTATAATTTCTGAGTTGACCTGTTTACGAGTTGACTCTAATTCAATATAACCAATTATTTTGTTGTATCAACCTAATATATTTAGATAAAATGGTTCCAAACATATAAAATATATTTTTGGCTTTTGACATTGGGCCATTTCTGGAATTTTTTTTTTTTTAGTATGGCTGTGTTAAAATGACCCATGTCTGGTGCTGTCTTGGAAAGTGTTATATACTCAAATATTGGCCATGATTAGTTTAATTCTGGCTGCCTGAACTTGTCCAGACTTGGCTTTTTGCTTAGAGCATATAATTCAGCCTGCATTTCAATATTACCCCAATTTAACTAGTGAAAGATAGGGTTTGGTACATGCACATTGCCAGTGGGAGTAGTTGGGTCAAATAACCACCCTTCCAATTTGAAGGGGGCCCCCTCTAGTGCTGTAAAGAGGCTTATCTTGCTCTGCATAGACCCTTTTTATCACACTGCAAAGGCCCTTCTCTGTAAAGGAGGCTCTCTTGACTGAAACAGGGCATTTTATTATCAAACTGCCTTTTAGGTTGGCCAATAATTTTCACTGTGATATAGGTGATTCTATAATGGATTTGAACCTTGGCAATGTTGACAAGTTAATTAAGTATTATACTTGTTTTGTAAGCTACCTATAGGTAAGGTACTTATGCAAAATATATATAGAGAGATTTAACACTGAAAATATTTTAAATATACATAGGTAATGACTTTATTTATATACATAGGGTCCTTTTTTAATTGCATGTTAGTTAGTATTCTTTGTTAAACTTGTTTCACTATATAACATATGAGAAAAACCAGTACTGTCTAATTGTTTTCTTTATTTATATTCCCAAAAACATGATGCCTATATTAATTTGTATAATATAATAAATGTAAAATAATTGTTGAATACAACTTATGATAAAACACAAACTAACATTCAATATACATAATTATAAA
>JAUZNC010058332.1:0-11481 GCA_034780395.1 Vannuccia rotundouncinata | reverse complement strand
AAATGACATTTCATTATTTAATTTATTTTCTAGACATCTACTTCTTAACCGAATATATTATTGTTATTCTGAAATATTTTTTACATTAAAAACAATAATAGTTGGTAATTTGTTGTATTAAAATAGTGAGGAAAAATTTAAAATCTATCATTTTTCTCTATAATGCTATCAAATATGTGAAGAGAGTGTCAATCTCAACGTTTTTCATATGTATGAAATTATTAAAACTTTAAATGATTTTAGATAGATAAAATACATCGGCACACGAAGAAACATATGTTGAAATGGATACATAAATATGTAGTGTTTAGCATTATGAACCACTTAACATAAATTATTTGTATTATAGAAAGGTGAAAAATGCATTCTTATTTAATTCTGACAAATAAATACTTACAAATTTACCATTTAAGAACAAACTTGATTTGTATAAAACACTTATTGTGATTTACGTAAAATTAATATTTATGAATAATTTTTCGTTGACAGTTGTAGTAATTTAGAACAATAATAGTTTATCAAATTACAATACTAATTTAGACAATTTTGAACATTTTTGGGATGAAATAAATTATAATTATAAAACAGTGTTACTTTAAAATTGAAACAGTATAATATTATATTAAAATTCTTAAAATATGTTTATCAAATCTAAATTCTTAAACATGTTTATAATAAAACCAAGAATCTTATATTTAAATCATATTGAAAATAAAGTTATTTTTAATTGTAATTTACATTTAAAACAATTTTATCCGATACAATTTTTAAAATAATAATTTTTTTCAGATACAATTAAACAATTATTTCAAATAATTTGTTTTATTTTCTATTTTAAAGAAATATTTTAATCAATTATTTTTCAGTATTACTTAATGAACTAAAAGTATTATTACAAAACATGAACATTTTGATATTTTTGTAAATTTTTGACTTGTTACACAGAAATTGAATTTTCTGGAGAAGAAACCAATCCGCATATTTACGGTAAATTTTATGGATATTAATTAATACAAATGTAAACTATATTTTGTTTTAGCTATATTTTAATAAATAAACGTTGAATAATATATTTCTGTATTATCTTAATTAGGACGATATCAAGTTTCTAAACTTGCACATTGTTTTGTAAGCCTCAAAAACACTGATAAATTTAGTATTTGAAAAGTTGAACATACTCTATTAATGTAAGCTGTTTCTAGACACCATTAATCTTTATTAATTAAATTCAATCTTCAACCACTAAATTAACTATCAAAGTTGATATATAGATATTTGCAATAAATTTTATCCGACAACTGTTTAAATAATACATTTCACATATTTCTTAAATTGGATATATAACGTTTCCTTAACGCCTCGAAAATGGCCAATACAATATCATACAGTTAAAATATTTCATGTCGTTATAACATAAGTTTACGCAGTTTGTGTAAGCACATATTTATAAAGTTCACATTTGAAATAAAATATTTATTTAGTATAAAATAATTTCATTTTACATTCAAACAATTTTATTCGATACCTTTTTTAAAAAAATACAATTTCGTCATATAATTAAGCAATATTTATTTCCTATTTAATAAATTTCTTATTATCTGTTTTTATTTAATTTAAAATTATGATTTTTTATTATTCCTTAATTATTTAAAACGATTATTTTGATATGATTGTAAATGATTTACGTTGTACACAGAAGGTGATTCTTCTGAAGCAGGAAACAACGAGCATATCCCTGGTGAGTATAAATTCTAGTAACTAATTAAAAAGTAAACTAAAAGTTTAATAAAACCTGTAAAACAAATTACATCCATATTAAACATTGATATTCTCCATTTTAAAAGTTTTACAGAACCGTTTTGATAACAAATTAATAAAAATCAATCGGTCAAATTAAGTAAGAATATTTTGAACGTTGGTGGGTAAGTAACTAAATCAATTTACTAACGATACACTTGGTTAAAAAAAGTGTTTCTATAACGTTTTATATAGTTCAAATGTTTCACATGCAATTAGATTATCATAAATCTTTATTAATCTTGTTCATCATAAGAAATGTTATATAATTCAATCAATTATACTAATAAAAAACATTTAAATATAACCTTCAAGTTTAATTTTAAATATATTTGTTTGACTGTTTTTCTTTCATATCACGATCTAAATCGAATATTAGGATAAATAATATGTTGTGCTATATTTATTGCATTCACATATTTAAAGGTTTGTCGATAATTAGAAATGTTTTACATTAAAAACAATACTAATTGTAAGTGATACAAATGTGTGAATAAATAATAAAACAATCAATCACACTTGTTCTCTGTTACCTGTTTTTGAATGATATCATCAATTTGAATGATAATTTCGTCATCAATTACGATCATTTGTGTATTAAATCTACATAAATTGCACAAATTTATAAAAGTACATGGACAATAGTTCAAAAGCTTACATATCTATGTCGATCCATCCAATTTATTAGTCATTTACATGACCAAGTCTGATAAATGGTTTTACACGTATTATAATGCTTTCAAAGATGTGAAGAGAGTTTCAAATTGACCGTTTTCTATTGTGTTTGAAATTCGTGGAAATAGAAATGTTATGAAATACATCGGCACACGAAGAAACATATGTTGAAATGGATACATAAATATATAGTGTTTAGCATTATCAATGACTTTATATAAATTATTTGTATTATAGAAAGCTTAACAAAATCCATCCCTATTCAATTCTTACAAATAAATACTAACAATCAAAAAACCAAAGCTTACACATTTCTTAATGATTTGCAATTTGAACGTTAAACAGTGTTTAAATGAATTCATAACAATTACTTAAATGTTTTTAAAATTAGTTACAAATAATTTAAAATACAATTTTGGTCTATTTTAAAACAATCTTGATTTGTATAATACACTAATTGTGATTTATGTAAAAATAATTTTCTTGAAAAATTTTTCGTTGACAGTATTAAAAATTTAGAACAATAATGGTTTATCAAATGATAATAGATTAGTAATTAAGACAATTTAACCATTTTTTGTGATGAAATAATAAATTATTATAAAACAGTGTTACTCTCAAACTGGAACATTATTATATTTTATTATGAATTCATAAAATATGGATATCAATTATTAATCCTTAAACATGTTTATAATAAAACCAAGAATCTTATATTTAAATCATATTGAAAATAAAGTTATTTTTATTTGTATTTTACATTTAAACAATTTTATCCGATACAATTTTAAAAATAATTATTTTTTCTGATAGAATTAAAAAATTGTTTCATATAATTTGTTTTTTTTGCTATTCTAAAGAAATATTTAATCGATTATTTTTTAGTATTACTTAATTAACTAAAAGTATAATTACAAAACATGAACATTTTGATATTTTTGTAAATTTTCGACTTGTTACACAGAAATTGAATTTGCTGGAGAAGGAAACAATCCGCCTATCCACGGTAAATTTTATGGATATTAATTAATACAAATGTAAACTGAATATTGTTTTTGCTATATTTTAATAAAATCTGTAAAACAAATCATATCAATATCAATAATATTTTTTTTCTACTTCATTTTGAAAGTTGAATAAAACCGTTTTGATTACAAATTAATAAAAACCATTTTTAAAAAAATTAAAATAAAGTGTAAATATTGTGAACGTTTTTGAGTTTATTTATTACATTTTAAATAACTGAATCAATTTACTGACGAAACTCTACATTTATATATCAATGTAACTTATTATATATTGATTTAGTGTTCAATGTTTCACTTGTAATCAGATTACCAAAATTCTTCAATATATTAGTTTAGAATCATAGAATTGTTCCATATTATTCAAATAAGTATTATATTTTTTTAATATTTTGAATTATAGACAGTAAATTACAAACTTTACTTCTAATCTGATTATTTGACTTTTTATTAGCTTACAATCACATACAACATATCACGATATTAATCGAATCGGATAATAAACTATGTCGTTATATATTATTGATATTCCCATATGACGTATTGGAATGTCTTGTAAATTTTAAAAGTTTTACATTAAAAAAATATATATTTGGTAAGTTATAAAAATGAGTGGATACATTTTAAATCTGTATTTACATAAACATAAATGATAGCGTATTAAAAATGCAATAGATTCTGAACATCCCATTCAAAAATGACAGATTTTTTTTTATTTGAATTATTGGTGCACACTAAATGTTATACTATATATCAGACGAAAAATATTTGATAGTAAAAACATGTGTTTTGTTTGAAAATGCCAATTCAAAACATAAAATGCACACATATATTGATAATAGGGCCTATCTGATATTTCTTATGAGTTACTAGGTACTTTTTAAATCGTTGAATTCAATCTATTTAACTGTGTAGGTAATATATGTTGCAGTATATATAATAACTAAACGTTGAATAATATATTTCTGTATTATCTTAATTAGGACGATATCAATTTTCTAAACTTGCACATTGTTTTGTAAGCCTCAAAAACACTGATAAATTTAGTGTTTGAAAAGTTTAACAAAATCTATTAATGTAAGCTGTTTCTAGACACCATTAATCTTTATTAATTAAATTCAATCTTCAACCACTAAATTTACTATCAAAGTTGATATATAGATATTTGCAATAAATTTTATCCGACAACTTTTTAAATAATACATTTTACATATTTTTTATAATAGATAAATAACGTCTCCGTAACGCCACGAAAATGGCCAATACAGTATCATACAGTTAAAATATTTCATGTCGTTATAACATAAGTTTACGCAGTTTGTGTAAGCACATATTTATAAAGTTCACATTTGAAATAAAATATTTATTTTGTATAAAATCATTTCATTTTACATTCAAACAATTTTATTCAATACCTTTTTAAAAAAATGCAATATTTATATCCTATTTAATAAATTTCTTATTATCTGTTTTTATTTGCATTTAATTTAATTTAAAATTATGATTTGTTATTATTCCTTAATTAGTTAAAATGTTTATTACAAAGCTTAAAATTTTGATATGATTGATGATTTACTTTTTACACAGGAGGTGATTTGGCCATAGCAGGAAACAACGAGCATATCCATAGTGAGTATAAATGCGATTAACAAATTATAAAATAAACATATAATATTTTATTTCTACTCCATTTTGAAAGTTGTACAAACCCGTTTTAATTAGAAATAATAAAAAAAAATTCTTAAATCGGTAGGATTAAGTTAGAATATTTTGAAAATGTTTGAGTTTATTTACAAATTTATTAAAAGTAACTAAATCAATTTACTAACGATACACTGTTCAAATATAGTGTTACTGTAACGTATTACATAATTCAAATATATGAATATATATGAATGTTAGCATACTTAATTATATTAGTTTATCATAAGAAATGTTATATATTTTCTTTAATTATATATTTTAATTTTTAATTATAATCATTACAATACGAACTTTAGTTCGGATTTTGATTCGAAAAATAATTGTTTGACACTTAAATATTTGGGTTATACACACATTAAAATGGCATTTTATTTTTAATTTATTTTCTCGAAAATCTACATCTTAATCGAATCGTTGGATAAATTATGTCGTGATATATTATTTTTATTCAGAAATATGTTTTAAATAAAACATAATAATACTTGGTAATTGGTATAAGTGTTAAAATTGTGTGGATATATTAAAAAATCAATCATATTTCTCTGTTACCTGTTTTTGGATGATATCATCAATTTGAAAGGCAATTTGGTCATCAATTACGATCATTTGTGTATTAAATCTACATAAATTGCACAAATTTATAAAAGTACATGGACAATAGTTCAAAAGCTTAAATATCTATGTCGATCCATCCAATTTATTAGTCATTTAAACGACCAAGTATGATAAAAGGTTTTACACGTAATATAATGCTTTCAAAGATGTGAAGAGAGTTTCAAATTGACCGTTTTCTATTGTGTTTGAAATTCGAGGAAATATGAATGATATGAAATACTTCGGCACACGAAGAAACATATGTTGAAATGTTTACATACATAAATATATAGTGTATAATATAGTATTTTGAACGATTTAGTATAAATTAAAAACTATAATAGAAAAATGAACAAAATCCATCCTTATTTCATACTTACAAAAAATACTTAAAATACAAACACTAAACAAATGCTTACACATTTCTTAATGATTTGCAATTTGAACGTGAACGAGCGTTTAATTAAATGAATTCATAACAATTACTTAAATGTTTTTAAAATTAGTTACAAATAATTTAAATACAATTTTTGGTCTATTTTAAACCTTTCTTGATTTGTATAATACACTAATTGTGGTTTATGTAGAAGTAATATTATGAATAATTTTTCGTTCACAGTTGTAATATTTTGAACACTAATAGTTTATCAAATGATAATTATAATTGTCACAATTTTGAACATTTTGAACATTTCTGTGATGAAATAATAACATATTATTTATTTTAAATATTACTTTTAATTTAGATAAAATAATTATTAAACAACATAAAATTTTGATGTTTTTGTAAATGATTGACTATTTATACATAAGTTAAATGTTAATTCTATTAATTAATATAAATATAAGCTAAATATTTGTTTTTGTCATTTTTTTTAAATTCGTAAAAAAAATAATAACAACATAAAACATATTAATGTTTATTCCTACTCCATTTTGAAAGTTAAACAGAATTTTTGCTCGACACTGTTTGGTGAGAGGTTATGTAGGTCAAGGTCGAATTTGGTCTAGAGATGCCCTTTTCCTTCTACTTATAACACCATTTACATATTTTGAAAAAAAAAAATTTTCCAAATATAAATAAAGAAATTTCAATTAGCCTTTATTTACTAATATTTTTACTAATGTTTATTTTCAAAGGATGTTATGGTAATCTGCAATGACCAACAATTACAGTCAATTACATTCACTTAATCAATTCTTTATTTTAGATATAAATAAATCAAAATGGTTGTGCATTTTAATTTTCAAAACAAACTCATTTGGAATGTTTTTTTATATTTTAGTAAAACAATGTAAAATTAGTTTTTCTAAGATAACTGTTATTTTGTATTGTTTTCATTCAGCTGAGATAAAAAATAAGTATATTTTGTTATGTATTTTTTCAGTTTCAGATATGACGCTAAGGGGAGTTCAAATTTTTGTTATTTGTATAAATGGATTAAATGATCCAAATGATCTGCGGGAGATGTTGGCTTCTTGTTATCAACTTTTCAAGGGAAAAAAATAATAACCATTTTAGAATTTTTGCCGATGTTATTGACTTGAGATCTCCCTTTGTCATTTCACATTTTATTGTAGCATCAAATATTTAATCAATAGTTAATCAATATTTTGTTTTGTATTTGTAGCTCTCTATTAAATAATTGAAGTTTTAGATAATCATCACTTTTTGCTTGAGTTTTTTAATTTTGTTTAAAATGTCTGTACATAAACATAGTAATTAAAAGTTGTTCCTTTCTCCCTCTAGTTAAATGTTTGAACAAAGCACCCCCCCCCCCTTTTTCATCCGTAAACTAAGTACTCGCACCTTTGCTAGTTAAATTTTTTCCGCACCTTTGCTAGTTAAATGTTTGAACAAAGAACCCCCCCCTCTTTGTCCTCCGTAAACAAAGTACTCACACCTTTGCTAGTTAAATTTTCAACGAATGAGAATCGAGTATTATGTTATATAAGGTGGTGTGTGATTAGGTGTTTTCATTCCCATTTTTTGCGAGTTCCGGAACGGTCGTCTGTATCTCTCTTCTCCCGCTGGCTATTTTATTGAAAATTTCACGCAAATTTTTGGCAAATTCTTGTACAAGTCATCACTGAAGTCGAAGTCTCTCAAGTCGAAGTCTCTCAAGTCGAAGTCTCTCAAGTCGAAGTCTCTCAAGTCGAAGTCTCAAGTCCACTACTGGTCGTCTCTCTGTTCAAGATCTCTCAAAGCTTCTCACCTCTCTATCTCTATCAACTAACAATGGCGTCGATTCCAGATTTTATTATCGAGGCAACATTCATGCCGATAATCCCGCACATTAAGATCGGACCTCACCTGTGTGTGCAGTCGAAGGAGAAGACACTTCATTTTATTGATTTAAAATCTGCCGAGGGATCAACTCTACTCTTTTTGAGCCCAGTTTATGAGAATCGTTGCGGTCCTGTAAACGACAAAGTTTTGGGTTATACTGAAACTTTCGAGACGTGTGATGGCGAGAAGCGGGACCATCTTGCTTCAAATATTCAATGGGTGGAAACCAAAGCGCTTTTTGGATTGGGCGAAATTCTATCTAATTCGAAGGAGGCTCCCGGTCTACCGAAACACCTACGAGATATCTTTACAAGTCGACCTGCTCTACGCGCCACTTTCCGGAAGAATAGCGATATATACTGGACCAAGCTAGGACCCAACGCAACCGAATTTGACTGGACGGGCAATCCCATGCAGATCAAGGATATGGGTGCGGGGAGGTATAAGTTTTAATTACGACTAAACGGAATATATATATCGGACAGCATGGAAATGCCAGCGAAGTTACGAGTTTAAATTTTACAATCGTTCAAATCCGTCATGAAGCGAACGAGGGGACGAAAACATATTCCGCCTTCTTAATGGGCGATAAGGTGTCGGAGGTGGTCGGATTCAACCATGGTCGGATTTGGAGAATAATGCCCAACCTTGGGAAGAGGTCAGCCTACCGTCGGGGGACTTACCAAGTTTGTCGAGTCTTCTCCCTACGCCTTCATCCTTCATAACGCCTCGAAAGACAGCGGCAGCAATTCCACCTCCGCCACCTCAGGCCCCATTCCAGTTGAAGAGGCAGAAGAAAGTGCGTTCATTGCCAAAACTGATACTCCCCGCACCCACATCCCTCGAAGACGAATTAACTCAGCGATTTTAAGAAGCAACTCATATTTAACAATGAACGTAAGCACAGAAACTATTTATTTAGTAATTGACCCTGTAAAAACTAAATGCCTTCACTGGTTGATGGAACAACCTAACACTACACCTCATCAGTCTCATTCTTATAATAATAAATGTTGTACCATCTTATAATTATTCATTTTATTTCTCATGTTTATTCAGTTTGTAATTCCGCTTTAAATGTATATTTAATAGAAACAATATTTTAAATTCATTCTGTCAAATTATATAAAAAGATTAGGGAGAACTTTATCACGTTAGTACAAAAATATAGTAACCATTTAGCAAAGAAGTTTGAAATCTTCATCGTTCGACATTTGATAATAATGAAGTCGAAATTGTTAAATATGAATAAAAAAGTTTAGTAATACATACATATATATTTCCAAATATATAGTAGATGTTATCAGGTTTGCATTGCGTAAATAATAATAATTGAAAAAATTGTATAGTCCAGTCTTTCTGGCTAAAAATTAAAAATGTGAACAAATTGCTAACAAAGGTTTCACGTCCAAACTAACACCTCTGAAAAGTTCCAAAAAATACCATTGTCCAAATTATTTTAGTTGCTTTTTTGTGTTTCCCATTTCAAAGAATAGGAGAAATATCTTGTTTTGGGTAAATTTTGATGAAAATGCAAGGAAGCGTATTATTAATATTTTCTCAACTATTAAAAAAAACATCTTGCTTATAATTTTATTCATCTAAGTGTTTTCTACATATTACAATCAAAGTAAATATATTGTAATGTTTAGTAGTCTATTTTGTCTATTTAGCCGATTTTTATACTAAAATTAACGTAGGGTCTGATATCCAAATATATCTCAAAGTAAATATTCCAATATATTTATATAATTTTTGTTTTTAATATGTTGAAATCACTTCGATGAATAAAATCAAAAGCAACACTTTTTTTAGCATTAGATAAAATATGTATACTACGTTTATTTGCTTTTAAATCAACATTTTCATAAAAATAAAACCATAAATATTTCTCTTATTTTTTAAAATGGGAAAACACAAAAATAAAAAATAGAAATTTGGACAATGGGATTTTTTGGTACTTTTAAGAAGATGTATCAATCGTCAAACCTTTGTTATGGGAAGTTAATGTTACATATATTAAAGTAAAAGCAAATTGATGAAGATATATGTTGTCGTTGTTTTAATTAATCAGTTCTGTTATTTATATTATGTTTATTATTTGAATTTCGCTTTATGTAGTTATTGGTTTGATATTATGGAATTGTTGAGATAATTGCTAGATAATGTATGTGTTAAATTCATAACAATAAATGCAACAGTAAACACATACTTTTTATTTACCAATTATTTCAGTAATATTAATTACTATACAATTCTAGATTACTATATTCTTTAATTACAATACTAATTACATAATATTTAATACCACAATATAATATTATTAAAATTTGAGAACTCATCAAGACCCGTACAAATGAGACAATATATAAGGTGTATATTATGTAACCAATCAAATTGAGGGACAATGATATGTTTTATGATTTAATTAAATTTCCAAACTATTCCAATAATATTTTGTTTTACAATACCCAACAGAAAGTATATTTTATTTATGAATGCTTACATAAGTATGTATCTATTGAATTATACTGTTATAAAAGTATGATCAAGTATTGTTTGGTTAATAATTTATTTTTATAACTATAACTAAAGCGAATATACAAATCACTCACTTTTACATATTTGAGGCCATCCATAAAGTACGTACGCTTTAGTATATACTTTATGGATGGCCCCTTATCGAATTTTTGCATGACGAAAAAATGTGGAAATAGAGGAATGGAGATTGTCAATACAATTTATTATTAGTAAAAGAATCCATAGAATTGATGGTAACAGCAGTAATAATGAGTTAAAGAGAGGGCAATGTAATAACCTTAAATTTTACTAACTTTGGACTAAAATAGTCAATAATCAAAAAGTTATATATTTATTAACAATAAAGGTAGTGTGGACATTGCAGTAAACATTAGTGTTACATTTTTAGACATACATGAAGGTGTTATTCTAATTGTACTTGAAGTTATTTATATATATTTAAAAAATATATATTTTATCCAACAGTACATTTTCATCTTAAACTATCGTTTTGTTTCAAAATATTATGTTAAGAATATAGAAAGTTTCTATAGTATTAAATAAATACCTTTTTATATTCTCTTTATTTCTAGATTGGGAACATGGCGAAAAAGAGAAATCTACATTTTTTTCAAGTAAACAAAAGTTTTAAAATATGTCTCCTCATATATTTACAAAAAAATCCCTCTTAGATACAATTTAATAATAAATATTATCTTTCTTTTATAATTAATGATATAACTATTTTTATAGTTTTCTTTTTGGGATTGTCTTTTCTTTATATTTAAAACAGTATTTTATAAGATCTTAATTGATAAAAAAATGACTATTTTAAAACGTAATCATTTGATTATTTGTAAAATATTTTACTTTTAA
>JAUZNC010058331.1:0-11484 GCA_034780395.1 Vannuccia rotundouncinata | reverse complement strand
CTCGCCTTCATCAACGGTTTGACTCCTCCGTATGAACCGGGAAGTGAAGCGTTGTAGTAGAGGCCACTTAGAAGGTTAAGATCGTCTAGCGTATTAGTATTGAATCAATTGTCACCACTCCAGCATCATCCAACTCAAGTCGATCATTATATCGAATTTTAATAAAAATATCTAATCCACGTTTCCTGCGCTGCGTTGCAAACTTATTAATTGATGTTTTTATAATTTCACTGGAAAGTGGATCTTTTTTAGAGTGAGGAGGAATATTTTGTTTAGACGACTGCTCTGCTGATCTGGCCATTTTTCGCTCATCTAATAATGTACTTGCATAAATGTTTTGTTGCAGATCGATTGGTAAATTCTCATTTGTTATAGTAGTAGGTTCATTCATTTTCATACGTGTATACTCCAGTTCTGGGATGACAACCATGCGGCGGAAAATAGTTTTGTTTATAACATATATATATATATATTTTTTACCTTCTTTCTCTCTCTCTCGATTGTTTATAGCTAATGGTGTGGTTTAAAACTGCCTAATGATGTTAGGTAAACGTGTTGCAGACCTTCATTCGGCAGAATTTGTGTACACATGCGTAACTCTTGAGGTGTTTCTTGGTTTAAATCGATGAAAAGGTATGCATGTGGTTTCCTCGAAGTTGCATCTTCAAATGCCTGAGTCAAGAATTTCCCCTTTCTACGTCAATCTGACTTGCATCACGTGGATTTTTAAAAAGGACCATATATTGAGTATTAGGAGTACGTGTTCGCGCCTCTTTTCCACCTTGAAATAGATTTTGATTGATTGAAATAACAGTAAAAGGTGTATGATGAACCATGCGCGTGAATAAATTACGAAAAACCTTTGAGTTTTCCATCTCATTCATTAAATCGTCCAAAACAACCAAATCATAGGGTTGAACCATATCAAGGGAATCAGGAAATCCTTGATATATGCTATATTCATCCTTGTTCATTTTAGGTCCCTCATATTGGACCCCTGTGAACCATTTTATACGTCTTGGCTGCTTATCATATTGCATCACGGTGAGTAATCAAATTTTTAACAAATGTTGTCTTTCCAGAAATGCTCGGTCCCACGACTAGCATAGAACTCATATGCTTTAGAATGAAATCCATATTTTATTTTTTAAATAACTCATTTAGACTCTTGTTTATAGTTATTCTAGTGTATAAGTAGGATAGATGATGTGATATTGTTTCATTATTTAGAAAATAATTTGGAAAACGGTCGTATTTCTCCTGCTCTCATCAATGTCATCTACATGTGTTAATAAAGTGTTTCGTGGTCAATTTAAACTGCCGGCTACTACTATTTTCGATTGTCTGTTTCATCCAATTATGCAGACCAATATTTGTATCCGCTATTATACACGAAAACCTTATATGTATCGTGTGAAATGTGCTAAAAAAATGGACATTAATAATTTTTTCAACCGGTAAATTCCGTATTATGGTAGCTGATATAAATCTGGATGCAGTTATTACCTTAATACTACAACATCTCCCCCATGGTACTTATATTTTGGAGCCACCTGTTTTACAAACATAAAAATTCACCTATGATTTAAGGAGAAGAATCAACCTATATCGTTTCATGCAATCATCAAGTCGTGATGCTAAAATGCAAAATGAACCTGAAATTTTAGCTGCTTTACAAATTTTCAAATGGAATCCTGTCTACGTCAATGTATTTCATACAGGAAAGGTTGTGATAATGGGTGCCACATCTCGCTCTAAATTACAAATTATTTGTGATAATTTGCAGGAATTATTTCTCCACCTCTCCCCCTTTACATTCTAAGTGGACTACAATGTTTGCGAATTAAACTAAAACTTCGACAATAATGAGCACGAGTCTGAAAATTTGTGTAACTATTATCTTCTATAGTTTTATTACAAATATTGGAGAGCCCCTATTTCAACGATTTATCATTTCAAAGAATGTATGAGAATGGACGCTCGATTCGAAAAATGTTTGAAAAAGGACGACAAATTGTAATAGTAATTATTATCGGTCTTATCCTAATACTTACAAGTGTTATATTTTCATTTGCCATTTGCTTATCAAATCACCTATCCAGCAGTGATTGGCTAATGTCATCACCTCTAACTCCTCCCCCGCAAGAGTTTTCTATAAACAAAACAACATTCTCATCTCCACTCATTACAAACTCAACATGGATGAAGTGAAGACGTTTGGATGGTTTCAATTCCTAGATATTATGGCGAGCGAACTCTTAAAGGACAAGTCTAATCTTGAAATGGATACTCTTCTTCATAAAGACATTATCATTAGAAATCCCCTAAATCCCCACTTTTAACCTGTGAAATGGAGAAGGCATTCAGTACTCTCTCACATGATGACATTATTGCTGGGTGGACTTTACAGGAAAACTTCTGCATACAATTGATGATTGCCTCTCGTGCTTGCGAATTTCCGATGTAGAAAGGGCCTATAGTTTTATGACTTATCTAAGTTCTATCGAAAATCCTCTACTTCAGGATATCCCGAATAGAAGCAATATTTTCTTAATTAATGCGCAGATGTTGACACTCAACTTAAAGCGTGATAGAGCATTTATTGAGTTAATATTAATATTCGCTGCATTTGGCTACGAACAATTGGACACTTGGGAGGAGCCTACATTACACATGATTGTTGAAAAACTATTTTTATATTATAAACTTTATAAGGTAATATTTGTTGAATTTTGGCCATCTAAACTTTTATATGATTTAAAATTTTGTTCTGAAAGTGATGAAAGTCGCTATACAATCTTTGATAGACTTTCAAAACTTTAACTGGGTGATAAAACGTCATGTAATAGAAATCTTTCTACTTTTTTATATGGATAATAATTATGCTATAAAAATGTAATAGTCGAGTAGGTCAGTGGTTAGAGCGTTGAACTAATAATTCACAGGTCGTGGGTTCGAATCCCAACTCGACTATATATTTTAGTAATTATTTCTTATACATTTTTCAAGTATCCGAAACGATTGTGTTGAACGATTATGTACTATCGCTCCGGCAGTGTCAACACTGCCGGAGCGATAATACCGAAGTAGTGAGATTTTTGTATATTGACTATATCTTTATTAAAATATACTATTCTTTATGGACATATTATTTTTTCCCATTCTAACTATAACATGATAAAAAATTAATATAAAAAGATGAAATATTATAAAAATAGCGTTTATTGAAAGGGAGGGGATGGCATTTAAAAAGGGAATTACAAGCTGATTAAACATGAGAGTAACATAATAATAAAATGCGAAAGAGTATTTTGGAAGAATAAAACTGAATAAAACTGAATAATTCTAAAAGTGTACAACATTTATTTTTATCAATACGTAATTTAAATATAGGCAAAGGCTGATCTACCAGCCAATGTAGTGCCTTAGTCTTTATGGGATCTATTTCTAAAAATATAGTTTCTGCACTACCGTTTATGGTTGGGATTGGGTTGATTCGTCCAGATTTATTGGGATAGGAAGAAGGGGGAGACGGAGCTTTGGCAGTACACGCTTCGTCTTCCTCTTCTTGGTAGTAGGCGGGCATTAGTCCCCCGCCGGTGATAGTCTTGCAAATTCGCCTGGGATGTCGAAGGGTTGATGATTCTCCATGTTTTCATTTTCAATCGAACCTGGATCCCGAATCAATTTAAACTCGCCACATATCCTGTAGAGCCGTTCTGTCCCATATAAATGCCGTTGCAGCGGAGAAACATCTGATAGCGGCCGGCAGTCATGTCCTTTATTCGCATAGGCTCACCGGTCCAATTAAATCCCGTAGCTTGTCCACCCATCTTCGCCCAAAATATATCGGAATTTTCTCTAAACGTTGGACGGAGATGGGTGTTTGACATGAAGGAGTCTCTGATAGTTTTAGGTAGGTTGGGAGCGTTTGCCAGGTTGTTGAGAAATTCAGAAAGCTTGTTTGTAGCTTTCCCTTCGATATAACGAACGTTTCCCCTGAGATGGTCACGAGATTCACTATCAATTGTCTCCAACGTTATAGGATAGCCCAAAACTTGATTGTTCACAAGTCTCTTAAAATTTACAAATATTGAACTTGTGAACAATATTGTGAACCATGTTGGATGAATTATTGTACTATTGCCAGCCATTGCGTAGAGAGAGAAGATGACGATGATGACGTTGAGAGAGAGACTGTAGACTGATGCGACGTTGAGAGAGACTGTAGACTGATGCGACGTTGAGAGAGACTGTAGACTGATGCGATGTTGAGAAAGACTGTAGACTGATGCGACGTTGAGAGAGACTGTAGACTGATGCGACCTTGCTTGAGAGAGAGAGACTGTGGACTGATGCGACCTAGCTTGAGAGAGAGAGACTGTAGACTGATGCGACGTTGAGAGAGTCTGTAGACTGATGCGACCTTGCTTGAGAGAGAGAGACTGTAGATTGATGCGACTTTGCTTGAGAGAGATAGACTGTAGACTGAGAGACTGCTGACGAGGAGCTCTGAAGAAATGTGAATGAATACAGCTACTTAGACACCTCCTTATATAGCATAATACTCGATTCTCATTCGTAGAAAATTTTAACTAGCCGAGGTGCAAGAGCTTTGTTTACGGGACAAAAGCGGGGGGAGGTAGATATAACCCTTTCATACTACTGCCTCGGAATATATGACTCAACTGCATACACCTATTGATCTCGGAAACGATGCCGATCAATGGGAAATGGGTCTTGTGGAAATGTCATTTGTGAATAGCATAAAAACCATAGGCAAAGAATCTATCGACATCAAAGTTAATAAAACAGTGAACTACACAGAACTACATATTACTGGACTTTTTCATTCAGATCCAAAAATCACCACTCCCGCAAAGCTTCTCAAAAGACGATTTTATGACGTGTATAGAATCCTAAACGCAAAAATTGATGAGGGTGAATGGCGGTTTATTTATAACTCCAAATTAAATCGATTTCTGTTTGAGACAGATATTGAAAATTTTGACAAAGTTGTTTTAAGCAATGGTATTGCAAGCTTGCTAGGGTTTCATCCTAAGGTATGAAAAATGGATGCCTTCAAAAGAGATAAGCAAAAAATTTTACTAAATCTATTCACTACGGCTATTCAGTCAAGAAAAAAGTGATGGTTAGCACCACATGCTCCAGCAATACATATTTCAAAAGTGGGATATCTATATCTTGTCATTAAACTTGATCAGGATGAGCAGAGTCCCACAAACTGTTCAAGTGGGAAAAAATTGTCTAATATGAAATGGAAAATGGATAAAATAGTTCAATACTCCATCCCATCTGGCTATTATAAATCATCAGGAGAATTGGTAAACATTATCAACAAAACAAATCTACAGAATGACTATGGGATTAATCTCTCCTTTGATGCTGCTTTAAATCGATTCAAACAGAAAATATCTCTACTACATAAGGAACAACTGGAGAATATTCTGAGATTTTCAAAATTGGAAATAACTAAAACCTCATCTGCAAAACATTCACTAGTTCTACGGAGAGGAATTCATTGTCTATATGTCTATTGTGATGTATGTTCTTAGATGATTGTTGAAAACTCACTTGTCCCGCTTTTGCGAACAGTTGGCTTCCCTATTATTGCTTTTGGTGAAAACGTGGACATTATCTATAATAATCCGATATATGTACCCTGTATGAAGAGTTATATCGATACTGTGGCAATTAAAATATGCGATGATACTGGACGTGTGGTACCCTTCAATGAGGAAAAAACTGTTCTAATTTTACACTTTCGTAAACTTTCGTAATGCTTATTCTTTTTATCAACTATATATTCATCTTATCATGCTATATATTTAATATACTACAGTTATATTATTCTTATTAAAACTTTAAGTAAACTTTGTTGTATATCTTTTAATAGAAACTTCATTTTTTATGAAATAAACATATTATTTCTAAACATTTTACTTTTTCTAAGTCTTTATATTAAGAATTAAAAACAAAAACTGTTTTATATGTAGGAAAAAGATTAAAAAATCATAATATATTATCCTACAATATCACAGCAGATTAATGCATGTAATATTATAAAAAACAATAGGATAAAGACGAAATTTTGGGCGCCCATAAAAAATTATAAGATATGAAAATAAAACCCTCTCACGTCCTCAATGCCACTGACTCGCACATGCGAGATAAGATAAATTATAAAAACTCCATTTCACTTGGAGAAAAATATATAATTGGAACTCTATAAAAAACTCCATTTAACTTGGAGAAAAATAAAACTCTGTTGTGCATAACTCGAATAAAATATAAAAACTTCATTTCTCATGAAGAAAATAAAATTTGTGGAAATGTATTTACATTTGTCCATATATTTACATTTTAGAGAGAGAGAAAAAATTCCACTTTAAATGGAGAAAAAGATATTATATTCATACAAGTCTAGGCCTCTAATTTGCCTGCGGTTCACAAATGCGAGGAAGAATTTTCTGCCTTTTCCTCGCAGGTTTCTCACTCGGTCCATTAAGTTGATAGTTACCATAGGGCAGGCTTTGGTTTAAAGACCATGCCCTCTTATCCTCAAAGAAAGAAAGAGTTTTCTTGGAATGCACAAAGTTACATACTTGATGATTAGCAGAACCAATTCGTCGCTTGATATGGCTGAAGGTGGTCTGCTACTGAAAGGCCTTCTTGTAATTATCGTTACTGATCTCCATGTTGAGCGTAGCCCATCGAACCGTCATGGTTCGCTTCAATTCCTTGTCATCCATCAATGGCCAACATGGAGTAGCACTTCGGCCGGAGCAGTACCCACTCTCTAAACGGTTTCCCAGCGGCCTCGTCGTTGATGCAGCCCAGGCGTGTCTTACATGCGTTAGAGAAGTCTGGATGCGTAGGCATATAGTTGGAGGTATCCAGCACCTCGTCCCTCCGGAGCAATGGAATAAGATTCCTCCCCACGTTGATTCCAGTCGTCTTGAGGAAAAACGAGTCGGTGTCCCCGCCCATGATGTCGATGGAACCACCGAGTTCACTGGCGTAGCGTGCGAGTGACACATAATGCAGCTTGTACATGACGAGCTTGGAGAGATCCAAGACAGCCTGTCTGATGTAGATAGTTTTGTCCAGCATAACCTGATCCTTGACGAGATGTATTTTAATTAAGTTGTCATTGAAGATGACAGAGCTGAGGAATTCTGGTCGCGAAGAGAAAGTTACCAGGTTTTCTTGGGTAGTGCGGAGGCGAAACTTCATTTTAAAAGATAGAGATTATATGGTATTAGAAAATCAGCTAATAATATAATTTTAATAGATATTACTTACCATTTACAAAGGTTCTCCATCGTCTTCCTGAATAAAGCGTTGTTACGCAGCTTATAGTAATCCTTCTCGAATGAGTTGGAGGCCGCTTGACGTTTCGGGGAGTTGTAGGTGATATAGTGCTCGAAGAATGCCGACTGGTAGAACCGAAGAGCGCGTCGGATTCGGATCAACTTCATACCCTGTACTAGGTAGAACTGAAGAAGCCGGCCGTGAACCCCATATTCCTTCTTGTCCTAGTGAGTCAGGAGAAGCTTTGTAGTGCCTCGGTATATATTGTCCTTATCGCCTTTGAGATGACGCCATTGTTCCCGCATGAAATCCGTCAGGTACCGTTCCGGGAGTTGGCATTTCTCAGGTGCGGTCTTGTACCTCCTTAGGATATTCTAGATCGACCTCCAGGATATGTCCCACGTCTCCATCATAGTCAAAGTTTAGTATGTCCAGAGTCTGAAGTTCATCCTCTGGAATCCACTTAAAATTGGACTGTGGCAGCTTCTGGAAAAGTGCGTGGCCATAGTGGTTGTTCGCGTCCACGTAGAGTAAGTCTACGTCTGGTTCAGACTGGTTGTATGAGTCGGGGATATGGGTGTTTTGGAAGAAACGTGGTGAGTATTGACGAAGATCATACCACGACGAATACCGCTCTCCACGAAACAATAGGAATTAACATCTTTGAGAAGCTCAACCTGAAAAACAGTAAAATTAATATTAGATGGTGAGGATTATAAAAAGAGAGAAATAGAAATACTTACTTTAGTACCGGTCATCTTGAACGCCGAATCCCATGAGAGACCGGGTAAAGTCAGGTAGTAGGCAGGATCAAAGCCATTCTCATTTAGTGTGAGCTGCCGGAAGGTCTCAAAAACATCTGCAAGTTGGTAGACATCTAGACGTAGGTACGCCAACATGTAGTCCTTTAAAGTCGCACAGCCATGCAGAGCCCAGGCTTTCTGAGCACGTGAGTAGCGTTCGATAGTGCACTCCTGCTGGCTGATATCGCCGAAAAACGCTTCCCTGGTAGGTAGTTGACCTCCTCTGAGCTAGGCATTCTGGTCCGGTGAAGTAGGAGTAGGGGAAAACTCCCTTGAAGAGAGCAACTTCGGTGAAGGTGTTGTCCGAGTTGAAAATCGATCGGGTATGCCTGAGCTGGTGCGGAGCAAGATTGATCATTAGGGAATCCAGCGAGGCCGACATGAACTGCAGAGAGACAAGGAACCCGATTTTCATCTTCTTTTCCCGTAGGTTTGGTAAAATAGTCTTCCTAACCTCAAACTCAGCGTCCATCGCCATATATCGCTCCTTTGTCTGGCCAATTACGGATACCTAGACCTTCCGCACAGAGTATATGTGAGTCTTATCCCCGGAAATTGTGGAAAAACACTGGGAGGAAGTAGTCGCGGAGCCTCATCTTCGTATTGCATTCCTGGAAAGCTGCACCTCGATACGCACCTGAAAGGATGAGCTCAACAGCTTGTTGAGCTTTGACCTCGTTCCACTCGTACACTTCCTTGGCCAGAGCAGTGAGTGCAATCATGACCGTGTGCACGCAGTCGTCACCAGAGAAAACCTGATAAGAGCTGTCGATCGGAGCGACTCGAAGTCCTGGATGTGGTACTAGGAGGAACGATATATTTTCGAACCTGTTCCCGTCGTTCTGTAGGAAACACTTAATATCAGCGTAGACGACGTAGGGCAGGCGCTGTACGGCCTGGTACTTCTCAAATTCGTGATAGGTCTTCTCCTGTGATGGTAGGAGTGTTTCCGGCTGACCCGTGTAGCAGTATTCCGATGCTTCTCCAGATATTCTTTCTTCTTAAAGGGTTGGAGACAGCACTCGCAGTGTTTGCGTCCATGGGTGGATTGCATGTCCTTTGTGCATGAGTTGAGCAGACGATTTAGGTTGGCGATTCCTACATAATGGGAATTTACTTCCTTCTTCATAGTGACTGTCAAGATGTTGACAAGTCGAGGCTCTCGATCGTCGACATGCTGTCTCGGATAGCCACAGGCGCGCAGCATACGCAGGGGCTGGTCCTTATCCTTTTTGATCCTCTCTAGCAGATTGACAAAAATGCCCGTGTTCAACTTCTCAAACCGCGGGATATCGTCAGTTGTGATTGGGAAAGTGAGGTCGGTGAAGTTGAGCTCATTAGCCCACTTGTCGTAGGGTACTGTTCGATCCCGATGAACAGTGACATCATCATATTGCAGGATGGATAGAACTGCATACATGAAGCAGTTGTCTTCGTCCCTATTATCAATATTGATGACGGCCTTCTTCGCATTGAGTCTTGGTGGAAGTTCCACTGCCCCGCGAGCGCGACGTTTGGGAACGCTATGGTAGCGGGTGATTCTCATATCGAACCACTCGACCGTCTTAATTATCCATTTGGAGCCGTTCTGGATAAAATCCTCCACACGTCTTAGGAGCCCAGCCTGGAAAAATCATAAAACTTATAGGGATAGAGAGAAATATATGGAAAATAGAGAGATAGAAATATATATATATACTTATGATTACACCTTGAAAAACATCTCATTTGTCACAACCATTGCTGGAAGTGAGAAGATTTGCTGCTCCGAGCCAAGAATATCTCCAGTGGTGGGGTCTATTTGTAGAATTCTCATGGAGAAAACGGGCTGGACCTTGCACTCTCTGCACATGCTGAGAAGTGTCGTCACCGTGCGGTTGATGTCCTCTCGGATGGATTAAATAAATTCGAGAGGCTGGATGGGGGTATCAACCGGCTCGAACCTGATGTAGCGTACAACACCCTTTGTGGCTGAACGGTTCTGATAACGGTGTACGACTTCGTTTTGATATTCCTCCATTACAGGTATGAGATGTGGGAAACAGTTCTGGCGATGGGAATGAAGCTCAGAATAGTCCGAGAAGAAACTTGCGCATTGCCCACATTTGTATGTTTGTTTATAGCCAATGTTGGACATGTCTGAAGAAGATGTGGAGGCGGATGTTGTAGAGGAAGCAGGAGAGGCTGGTATTGCTGGTGATGCTGAAGGGGTCGATGCTGGAAAGGGCATTACTGCTGGTGAGGCTGCAGGAAGCTGGTCCAACTCCAACAAATCGAACAAGTCCAGTTATCGTTTGCTGGTGAGGCTGCAGATTGTACTTCTAGTGAGTGTAGAGAAATCGTTGTTAGGATAGCAGGTTCGATCAGAAATTCCACTAAGTCAAATTCCACTGGAACTGACGGGGCAGGTAGTCGCGATGTCGCAGTTCCAGAATCCAACGAATCTCTAGCCATCTCCTCCAAAAAGTTTTCGAAAATCTGATCCGAGCTTGGAGAAGCTGCAGATAAATTCTCCTCTGAGGGAGCAGGTATTCGCGATGTCTCAGTTGGGATAGGTGCGTTCAAAAATTCGTCCAAGTCAAAGCTGGGATAGACTGCTACTGCTGGCAGTGAAAATTGCTGTGATGAGAGAGAAGTAGTTGAGGAGGTTGGACGTACTCTCAAGTACCGAGGCATCTCTGTAGAATTAGAAGGGGGAGCTGCTTTCATCCTGAGGTCTAGAGGAGATTGCTGCGATGAGAGAGCAGTAGATGAGGAGGTTGGGCATACAGTAAAGTCCAAAGACTCCTTTGTAGAATTGGACCGGATTGAAGGAGAGGTTGAAGTTCCAGCATCAGATGAGGGAGCTGCTTCCATCCAGGGATCCGGAGGCTCATCTATATGAGAAGCTTTTGATTCCAGCCGTCGAAGTCGTCGATGGTGAAGTCGACGAAATATTCGGCCGGGATTGGAGACAGCACCGCCATGAACTGTTTAACTTCCTGCGAGCAGACAGCTGAATTATCATCCGGTCTAGAGAGAGGGAAATATCGCAGACCTCATAGGATCTGGAATCCCCAACTACTCCATTATGAATGAAAGCACAGCTGACTGCTCATTATCAGTAAAGCTCATAGTCTAACAATAGAAAAATAGATAATTTTACAAGTATTTTGTAGTGTAAGAGGAATTTGGGCATAGCTCCTGGGCCCTTTTAAATTAAATACATTTTTTTAAATGACTTAAAAATAAATAAAAATTTAGTAATTATAAGTATATTAAATTTTTTAAAATTATTTATACAAAATATTATAAGAAATATAAGCTAATAGAAATTTGGACATGGCTCCTAAGCGATAGTATATTT
>JAUZNC010058330.1:0-11486 GCA_034780395.1 Vannuccia rotundouncinata | reverse complement strand
AACTGACCAATATTCAATAGTAATAAACGTCCGCGGAGGAATATATCTATATCGATAATCAATGCCAAATTGATGAGTAGGGCGGAAGTTCAACATCAACCCTTTAAGATTAATTAAATTTATAAATTAATCTATTAATATTTATTGAAAACACTCTTTAAAACGAAACTAATGTGTATATAATTGAAATGCGCTCTGGACGTTTTTTTGATCGGCTTGCCGGTCTAGATAAATAATATATAAGTCAATGGTTTTGAATAATTTGATATTAATGAATTATTCTTCTTCTATGCATAAATTAAAATAGTTAGCTTTTCAATCTACACATGGACTACTTTCCTACTTTTCATGGCATGGGACTACTTTTCAGTGCATGGAGACTACATGGAAAAACCATAGATATTGCATATTATAGGTATATAGAACTATATATATATATTATATATAAATTATGTATATCTATATATATAGGTATATAGGTCTATATATAATATACAATATCTATGGGAAAAACTACAAAATATAATTTAAATAAATCAATCAATATATTTGTTTAATTTCTATAAACATGCGTAGAATCATAGACAAAAATATTATTCACTCATTTGCAAAGTTCTTTCCAATACTCGATATCTATTAACCCACGATTGCATCGCTTTCGGTTAAATAAGAATCCTCGTATTGAAAAGTGAATCTTTGAAAATTTCGTAAAAATAGATGTTAAAATCTGCAATTTACCATTTAAATGAGCGAGAGAAATATTTTTCTCACTATACTCAGTGGCGTCGGTAGCTTGCAGAGGCGCTTAGCTTTGAGGGCACTAACTAATCACCCATAGTAAAATTACTTAGATACATTTTTTGAAGAAATTTTTTAATTTTTTTAAAATCTATTTTTATTACCTAAAAAGGAATAATTGATCAATTAATTTAATTAAAATGTGTGGTTGAAAAAAATAAAACGCGGTATATAGAAAAATGAAAATAATTCAGGACTAGGAAAATGACTATTTATATTATACAAAGGGATATTAATTATAGTATCTTTGAATTATCACATTTTCTGGGTAAATAGCCACTGTCTATATACTATTAAAAATATACATCATCATCATATAATATATACATTAAAATTGTAACTATTAGGAATATAGAAAACTTTTTGAACTACAAAATTGTATTTACTTATAGTCTTAGTGTAAAAATGTTATGATGACTAACACTTGAAGATCCTATATACGAATTTGTTCACAAAGCTAAAATTAGATAACACGTTTCCTATTGATATAACTATATACAAATTAATTAATAAAAAAGTAAAAACTAAAATTCTCCAAAATAATTAAGCCGATGTTGGGATTTATTAATAAACTCCCTTGCTGTTTCAATAAGACTGTGTGTGTCCACCTCTCTATGCACATTCAATATCATTAAGTGGTCCAATCTTGATTGATTCATGAAAATAATTAAAAGGCTACTATTTAGAATATAGAATATAAATAAGATGATTTAAAATCAATCAAGCACAACTGCTCAAATAACAATTTACAATGCCGGAGAACTTCCTACTATAGCAAAGTAATGTGAGACAGGAATTTGTTTAACCGTAAACTATCATGAACCCAAGGGTACGTAGCTAGATTCGAACCACAGACCTACTGGTTTGTAGGCCAGCTGGGGTCTTTACTCGAAACCTTCGTAAGTATGAGCTTCTTACGATGAAAGATAAGATGTTCGTACAACAATGCTTAAATCGCCTTTCTAGAAACCTTCTTACGAACTTCGTAGAGTTACGAAGAATTAACACTCGTTCTTATCTCGAGACAGGGACGTGCGTGGTGAATTGCCGGAAAATATTTGAAATTTGAATTTTTTGTAAAAATGTGCAATTTTAGTAACTTCGCACACTTTGAAAGTTTTCATTTCATTAACATTTCATTATTTTTATTTAATATACCAGTATGAATTCATGCGGACCATAAAAATATAGATGCTGACCACTCAATTACGTAGATTGGTGAGATATACGAATTTATATTTTACTAAGTATTTTGCATAGATATACTGTCTTTGTTTAAGTTTAACTAGATGGTAATCTAGCTGATTGTTGTCACTTAGTATCGGTTTCTTTCGATCCTGGCAAAAATTCAATATTATTAGTAATTATGTAGTAACATTAAATTCAATAATTTTTTATAATTAAATATATATATTATGTTAAAGTTTTTTTCAAATTATTTAACCAATCACAACTTTGGATTTGCCATACTCGCGATGCAACATACTTTAGTATAGAAATATTTTAGATGTCTAATCTAGTTCTATATTTAATAGACAATATCTATGGTATTTTGTATACTATTATAATGCTCATTTGATTACAAAAAAGCAATTTTATAGAAATCGTTAAAGTATAGATATATAATTAAAAATGTAATAATTTTATTTGATTATCAACTTCTTTATTAAATAAATTTTCGACAATATATACGTCGTGTTCACATTATAATTTTAAATATTAATTTTAAGGTATGCATCCTATTATCCTATTATATAGAATTCAAACAATTTTAAAATAATTAAAATCAAAATTTGTACCTTAAAGATATATTGTCAGCTAAATGCTTATATTAAATAGTAATGATTAATTTATATAATTATTTGAATTTAAGCATTTAGCTAACTATATATCTATGCGATATAAATTTTGATTTAAATTATATAAAATTATTTGAATTCTATATAATATGATGCATACCATAAAATTAATATTTTAAACTTAAACGTCAACACGACGTAATCTCGAAAATTTATTTAATAAAGAAGTAGATACTCAAAAAATTAGAAATTATTTTTATTTGTATCATGAAACTTTATAACAAACTTTAAGCCCACAACATAATTTATAAATTCAATAGATAGATATGTAATGTCTATGGTATAAATATATTACAGATATAAGCTATTATGTTGCTAAAAGGATATTCTTTTATAAGATATGTCATGGTTGCCAATATGTTGTTAATATATGCTGCTAATAAAAGTTAGATTTAAATGTTGATTACTATTATTTTTCATAATATGTTAAAATGTATTTTAATTATTCTACTATACGTTTGTCTATGGTTGCCACTTCGTTAATTCGATCATATGGTGATTTTAAAATCTATAAACATTGGTATATTTTATAGAAATAATGTGAAAACGTATGTAAAATACAAGCAATTATGTTGCTATAATAGGATAAACAATTCAGATATTTGGTTGCTAATATTATATTTTGGTAATAAAAATTAAATTTAAATGTTGATTAATAATATGTTAAAATATATTTTTATTGCTAACGGTAAAGGCTACTTGTCTAACAACCTCTACTAATAATTATTAATCAGATCATTTGACCGCTGTCTGAAAATGAAATGGGTATCTGTATTTATTTTGGTCATCTTAGTTAAAACTAGTTTAACTAGATATCAAAACCCGGATGACTACTCACCTCGAGCGATTAAAGCTGCCGCGGCTATGTTAAATGTCTTAATGTCTATTGTGAAAGAACGTTGGGAAAAACTCGAATATGATTTAAAATTTACTGATAACAGAGACTACTATTTTAGACAACCGTACACTCGGTTGAAAATAATATTATCTAATACACATCTTCCGCATCTTGAATTCAATTCATTGCCACTTTATGTTCCGGGAGAACCTATACACTTTTCCAATGTTACAGAAGTTGTATATCAACCTATGTATAGTCGCTTGACTTATCTCCGAGTATATTTGCTTAATTTTAAAGACAACGAAATGAAATATCAGACTGACTATTCAAAATATTTCCATTTAATTGATATGATAAATCGTGACATGTTATCTATTTTTGTTAATCTAAAAATTCTTGCATACCCAACAACTCTTTGGACTAAAGCCCATAAGAGAAATACGAGAATCTGGGAAAGCATGATACTTGGTTTCTCTAAAAATGACTCTTTCGCTCGAGATAATAGAGATATAATAATGGCACGAGATGGAATCAAATTGCTCTCAAATTACAAATTTGCAATTAGATCTGTATACGAACTTTTAAAATGAGAAATCCAACCTATCACTATACATTATTCGAATAGTATAAATGTTCATATACTATACCAAATATTCTAAATTGTCATAATTTTCACTTTCCTTTTATAGTATTTATAAATAATTAATTTTTTGTACACTTTAGATTTAAGCTTTACAAAATCATTTTGTAATTTTATGTATAATACTGAATGTATATTGAATATAATATTGTATGCAAATTAAGCGTTAAAATAGTTACCTAATTGTTTTCAAATTTCACTTTTTACAGTATCAAATCGAAATTGACTACATCATGAAATGTTTCTGAAATAAAATAAAAACATTATTATTCATCAATTCAGGGCGTAAAATGACAATTCAACATCCTGTAATGCTTATATTGATTTGTTCTATGATATAATTCTATGTAATCCCCTATATAAAAGGCATTTAAGTACATTTATATTTTATAATAAAGCGAATAATGCATTTATTCATTTACTATATGTATATTTGATATAAAATAGTTAAATATGGTTTTAAGAAAGTAAACTATTGTGGCTTTTGTGGTCAATATTTGATATCCACAAATAATTAGTATCATAACTATATAGTTTTCTATTAAAATATTATTTAAGAATATAAATATATAAAGTAGTTTCGAAGATATTATAATTAAGCAGTATATAAATAAATGATTTGTGGGATGGCAAAATTAACCTTACAGCTAAGAAAGTTTTATATATGTATGTAGCTTTAATTTACAACGCAATGACGTACACTTCCTTTTATAGAGCATGATTGGAAATTACTCTGAGATATGAGGAATACTAAAGTTATAATATAATTATTTCAGAATTACAGTCTTATAAAATTAATAGTCAGTGTTTACTCTTAATGTTTATCACTTAATTACCTACCAATTAAACTTATTTGAAAAACAGTTGTATCTAGTTTCCATTTAATAAGTAACTTTAACATTATTTTTAAGATACCAAAAAATACGACAAAAGGTAATATAAACACACAATCACGTCAATATACGGAAATTACTTTCAATCCTTAGAAATTGTTACAAAAGGTTCTTTTACTGATTCTGGTATACCAGAATCAGTAATGTATGTGCTTTATAAAATATACTAATAATTTAGCAAGGTAGCACACCAGGAAAAGTATTATTTTAAGATGGCGTCTAAGATGGCGCTCAAACCTCTTAATGAGCCTTAATGAGCATAACTTTATAACTATCAACTCAATTGTGATAATGTTGGTGTCTATTCCTAGGTTTTCGGACGAAAATAGCACATTCAGGTCATAAAAAATACATTAGTTTATTATTTAACACACAAATCCAATATGGCGTCAAAATAAGAACATTTTAACAATTGTTTATATCATATAGAGCATATATAAACACCTCTAAATTAAGTCTTGCGGTACAAATCCATCATCTGTATCATTCGAGTTCATTATGGATGCTTTTTATGAAAGGGGATTTTGTTGCTCATACACATAAGTGATCAGTTTTGAAAAAATGCAGCGAATTGTGTATAAACTGATGTCCTACTAGGGCCAACAAGACTGGCAAAGTCTTCACCATAGGCAAGAAAGTCTCCCACCTATAACTGAGTCAATTCATGAAAACGAAAAAAAGAGGCAACGTGCAGGCTTGCATCTGAAAAGGTGCTCAGACGCTAGAACCGCCAGCAACAGACGCGACAAAGTATGGATGGACCACGAAATTAACAACAAAAGTCTGGTGCCTGTAATTCTTCATGGTGGCGAGCCTGCAGTACCAGATTCTATACTAAAGCTAATTAAGTGTAGTCTAGTTGTGCATCAGACACTCCTTGCAGCAACAACAACAAATGCAGCTACAATATAAAAATTTGCCTTGCACTGTTTTTTGTTTCCGTATAACAAATGCGAATTAATGTAACAAAAATATGATTAACAGATAAAAGAAACCATATATTCAGTCAAACTTTTTGTTTATGTAATACTTAATATGTAACTATGTATATTTCAGATTATCATTAATTATGTAATATAAAAGCAGTTTTCTTTTTAATATAATACAATATAATTCTATTTAATATAATATAATAAAATTTGCACATTTGTCGGTATTTTTTGTAAATCTCAAATATATCAATATATTTTCGTGTATTGAATGAGTTTATTACATAGTTTATTTTATTTACTCTTTAAAAGTAGAGTTAGACACACAATTAATAATGTATGAAATATTGTATTTTTTGGCAATTGAGGCCTTTAAAAACGTTTTGTGAAAAATGCTTAATGGCTTCGTGCAGTTTTGAAGAGTACTATATACTCATATATAATAAATAATAAAGAAAGAAAGCTATAAACTCCAAAACAAGGTCAACCCTGGAAGGGGGCTTTCAACCGCCCACTCCCCACCACCTGGGGGGGATAGAGAAAAGACATTTTGTATTGATAAACAAAAAAACTGGTTGAAAAAAGTATTGAAAGTTTTAAAATATAAATAGAGGTTAGTATATACATTGATATAATTATTAATTTATATATTTATAATATATACATTTTTTCTACTGTACAAATGTTATTTTTAATTAACTATATTTTTCACTATATAAATGTGATAGTGGTTCTTCAACAAATCGCCCTTTAATTAGCAAACGATTATCTCTGTTAAAAGACCTCTTTTCCTTCTAGAGATATGATGCAATTTACTTCTAGCAAGTGATAAATTGCTTTTCTAGATTGACTTATCAAGTCGGTGGGTTTTCCAGAAATATAGCATTTAATGAAAGCAGTAAATAGTTGTATAATTGTTATTACTCTGCTCCTATACTTTGCTCAGCAAATGGCCTAAAATTCTTTTCAATTTATAGTAAAATTTATAAGTTTAAGAAGCTCGGTCGTGCTTGTTTTTATACTCCATTTCTGTACTATTGGTTTTAAATAAAGTATAGGCTACCTATAGTCTCTCCCTTAACTATTTACGCAAAAATCGGTTGATGTTGATATCTGAACCAGAGTATAAAACATTTCTGTGCTCCAAAGTCTTTCATTTCTTCTTCCCATTCGAAAGGGTGTGATTCCCTTGGAATGGTACCAATTGCTTTTTACTATATAATGAAGATTTTCGAGAGTATAAAACGTCCTTGTATCTTCATTCAATTGATAATAAAGATGATTAAAAATACAGATAAGAAGTTTGTTTTCAGGAATTAGTGTAAGACAATGTATGATAAACACGTATAATTTACCGTTTAGTGAAAAATAAATAATTAACTGGCGTTAGCAACATTTTTTTAGCAACATGATAGTAAACACATATTTAAAAAAATTAAAAATATTTAATTAGAAACTGATTAGCAACCGTTCAGTTGAATAATAAATTATTATAACTATTTTTGTTGACATTGATCTTATTTATTTTTTAAATATTTGTTATCACATAGTATTCATATTTGAAAAATGTATATAAATCATAGATATTATTATATTGAACAATACTATTTTCTGTATAATACATACATTTAAACAATAGTAACTATTAAAATAGATATATTTTAAATCTATTGTATAATAGAAAATGCATATTTGAAACATAATAAGTACCATAAATTTTAATTATACATATTAAATGTTTTTTATATTTTATTTTATTTAATATTCATATAAATATAGTTATTTTAATAGATATTTCAAATTTCTTTTAAGATAGCATTATTCAATTGTATGGTTATTACGTGTTACTAACATTAAACCCGATTATTTAAATATATGGTTGCTAATATGTTGCTAATAATATACACTATTCAAATATATGGTTGCTAATAAATATAGTATATAAATGTTGATTGATAACTATGTAAACCATAAAAGTTGCTTGTCTTTTGACTACTTTACATAATTCTGAAGATTTAATTAATTCTCGAAAATGAAATTATTGTGGTTAACTATATTTTGTTTAGTGACCTTTTTCAATGTGAACAAAGTATCTTGTATAGACTTTACTCCACAAGAAATTAATAGAACAGTACATTTTTTGAAGAATAACTTAGATTTACTTTTAACGAAATTTGATGTTTTTAAAAACAATTTAATCAGAGAAAGAGGATTTTTTTTTGATAATCACAACTCTCCCAATTTCCAAACTTGGTGGGCTAATAAACATCTACCGAATCTTCCAAACGGAACCAAACCAGAATATATTCTTGGACAAACTACTTTAACAAAAGCCACTGTTACACAAACTGTGTATTCTCCGATGTATAAAAAATTTTCTAACCTATTAGCATATGTGAAAAATTTTGATGATAATGAAGATTGGTATTCAGTGGGACATCATAGACGACATTCTTCACAAGTAAAATATTCCCTAATGTCAATTATGCAAGATATTAGAGTGCTAGCATTACCAACTGCTTTAACGAATACGGCCTCTGAGAATACTGCCAAGAATTCATGGGAACAAATGAGTTTTGCACCAACTTTTATATGCACAAATTGCACTCAAACTAGAATGGCAAGAGATGTTCTGATGGTGAGAGATGGTTATGAGTTATGTAAAGGTTACTCAAATGCTATTATAGAAATCATTGCAAAATCACTTTATGCACTTCCGCAACCCGTAGCAGCACCCGAAGCAGCACCCGAAGCAGAACCCGAAACAGAATTAGCATTAGCATCTGGAATTTTAACCTCAAAATAATATACCTATTTTAATAGGGTGATAGTTTAATAATACTTTATTTAATATTTCTGAATAATTCTTAATTTACTGTACTATATATTTACATATATATATATATGTAAATTTAATAAATGTAAGCTATAGATATAGACTAATATATAAATATAAGAATATTTTACTATAAATTTTCTTTTTCTTCATACAAATTTTGGTTAAAAATTATATTTGTTACCAAATATGTAATTGTTAATGATAAATAAAATATTATTATTTTTATGCAATTCTTATTATTGAAAAATATTATTGTTTTAAAACAATGGTAAATAATGATAATTCGGTCGAACATATAAAATATGATATAAAATATGTAAATTTCTTAATATAAAATCGTTTCAAACATATATATATATATATTATACTAAATTATATTCATTTGATTTGCTTTTTGATTGTAATACAATTTACATTTGTTCATCAACTGAAGAAAACAGAGCTGGGATAAATATAATTCAAAAAATGTTTGGAACTTGTCTAAGTGCCATTAAACCTGCACCTTTTCTAGGCAGCATAGTCATCACTGCCTTGACTTACGAGCTCCAATGTTTCAATGAGTGCACAATAATTCTCTAAAATAGCTTGAAGAGCAGCAGTACGCACTGTCTAACGTGTAGGACAATAGGGCTTTAAGCCATGTGAGTCGGATGTTGGGCCTTGGGACAGAATTTTCTTCGAATAGAACTTGGCATTTAGGAGATTTCTTGATTAACTGAGGGAATTAATTCCATACTAATTCCATACTGCGCATCCCTTACCGATTTCGTCAGGGTGTTTGCAAGGCAGTGCCTTTACATCTTCCTGAATGCGTTTTGCAACTCTTGAAATGTGACCTTGGAAATTCGAAGCCCCATCGTATCCCTGACCACGACAATTCTCAATTGGTAAACAGAATCTGATGAGACAGTGTTTTAGCACAGAATATATTGTTAATCCCTTTGTATTTGGCAACTGAAACATACCAATTGGTACTTCAAATACTTCATTAGATTCGGTAACCTATCGGATACAAACCACCAATTGTTCCCGATTGAAGATTTCGCGTATTTCATCAGCCATTAGAGAAAACTAATGATGTAATTTGATTTCCTCTAAAAGAGAACGAAGCACTTTGTGGGCCATTATTTCAATAATTTCATTCACGATGTCAGGGGACTGGTATCTCGACCATGTGCTACTCATACACTTGTTAAGGCATTGCTGTAGATTTCCTTCTTCATCGACATCTCCGCGTAATGGCAATCCTTGTCTTAAAAGAAAGTGCAAAACTTTCAACATTTTAGAAAATTCTTCTCTGTTTGCAGCTTGAATTCTTCTCTTTGCAGATTGATCAGTTGACTTTTGTTCAGACAGTATAAGCTGCTAATTGCTTTTTTCTAATTTCCGCTTAAAGTAGTAACTTTAAATAGTGAACCAGCCCTATAGGTACTAAAAATAATTATAAATATGTTTATTTATCAACGTATAAATAGGAAGTTTTTTTATATTCGTGTTATTTTTTCCTCAGATGTTTGAATATATTTAATCACAAGTTTTTATTGAAACGTATATTTACGAAAAATGTTGGCTCATAATTTTCATTAGCTTCATGATTAATATTGGAAGGGCCGAAAGTATTCGCAAAAATTAATGGGGGGGGGGGGAGGGGGGTCCCCTATAGTCCCCTTCCCGTCCCCCCGGTTCCGACATCCTGGGAAGGTTATAAACAATACTGGAGAAATACAGCTCTATACTATAAACAAAATAATAAACTCTCACAGAGAAAAACAGATTAGGAAATGTTTTATTTACGCTACACAACTCTCATAAAAACGCAAAATCCCAAATATACGAGCAATAACGCAGATTTCCTATCACTACTATATAAGAAAGATAGAACACTCAATCCAAAACTCAAGAATACACTCCAAAGCGGAAGGTGTTAAAAAAAGTAGGTCAACGTTTAATCAATTAAAAATGAGGAATTTTCCAACAATTATTCCTCTATTTAGTGCATTAGCAATAGCTGTAGCACCCATTGCCGCAAAAACAGCAGTCGCAGAAACCGTATAGCGCCGGAGCATGAGCTATCGTTAATAAAATTACTGTAAATTAAAAAGACGTATATTCTCTACCGTCGTTTGGTTGTCATTTCAGAACTGAAGTATACACGTATGAAAATGAATGAACCTGCCTCATTAACAATGAAAATTTAATAGATTAGACGAAAAATTCTCCGATGTTGATATTGAGACCAGGAAAGATCCCCTTTCTAACAACTTCATAAAAACATCAATTGAAAAATTTGCAACACATCATAATAGGAAACGTGCATATTTTCAATAAAATTCAGTATAATGATCGATGTGAGTGGGATGATGTCGGAGTGATGACAATTGATTCAAAACTATTATCTGGGAATCATTTTAGACTTAATCTATTTTGCTACACATAGTCTCATCAAGAAATTGCCCAATTGGATTGGAGTTATTAGTAGTAAGATAAGTGTGGGTTCTGCAACATGACTCATCATGACCTCATGACCCCATGACCGCAACATGACCCCATGACCGCAACATGACCCCATACCCCCCATACCCCCCATACCCCCCCACATACCACCCCCCTATATATATCAAACATTTTAGTCAATCTTTTTCATTTCACTAATGGATCAGTCAAACAGAGGTCGTCTCCGTATTACA
>JAUZNC010058329.1:0-48470 GCA_034780395.1 Vannuccia rotundouncinata | reverse complement strand
AAAGCATTATAAAACAAACCAATATAAAAATAATCATCTATAAATACATAACAAATAGTTTGGATATATACTTTTGGGGTTAAACGGATTTTAAAGAATTTACCAATATGTAAACCAATGGGGAAAAAACTCAGATTCGAAATGGAACATCGTATAACGTCATGCTTGTTACCAAATTAAAGCTAATCAAAATTCTAAGATGAAACTGTTTTTTCTAAGCGATTGGTTTTATACTTTTTGAGTTATACGGATTTTAAAGAATTTACCAATATGTAAACCAATGGGGAAAAAACTCAGATTCGAAATGGAACATCGTATAACGTCATGCGTGGTACCAAATTAAAGGTAATCAAAATTCTAAGAAAAACCATTTTTTTCTAAGCGATTGGTTTTATACTTTTTGAGTTATACGGATGTAAACCAATGGGGAAAAAACTCAGATTCGAAATGGAATCCGTATAACTCAAAAAGTATAAAACCAATCGCTTAGGAAAAAAGGTTCATCGTAGAATTTTGTTTAGTTTTAATTTGGTACCAAGCATGACGTTATACGATGTTCCATTTCGAATCTGAGTTTTTTCCCCATTGGTTTACATTGGTAAATTCTTTAAAATCCGTATAACTCCAAAAGTATATATCCAAACTATTTGTTATGTATTTATAGATGATTATTTTTATATTGGTTTGTTTTATAATGCTTTCGCGTTCTAAATTTGTAATTATTATTTTTTCAGTTTTTTATTATTATAAAGTTTTATTTGAATCCTGACGAATCTGTGAATCCTGAATCCTGAAAAACATATTAGACGTTTAGAGTAAATTATTTCTTGTAGCAATTTTAAACAGATTATAAACGTTTTTAAATGTTTAATAGGAGGGATAGTATTCTATTTAAAGTAAATATTAATTTATTATTCCATATGTACTACAATTTTAATTAATTATTTAAAAAAAACAATAGAATACTAATTTAATGCTATAGAAATATATATGCTATTAAATTTGTTTTTATAATTTTTAATAAATATTACATACACATTAGTCCCTTCGATGCATAATTTATAATTTTTGTCGAAAATCTCGTTGCTTTTTTATATCAGTAGAGTTTTTTTACGGTATATCTTTAGATAATGTCTGAAAACATCTTGAAGACGACGTAAGAAAATATTTTTTTAGTTAAGCGTAATATCCTAACCCATAAATTCATTTAGTTTGCTACACTGATATGATTTTATAACTTTTATTCCGTATTATTAAGATATTTTTAATACAAAATAATTAAAATCGTATTATAGTATAGTAACTGCTATTGGTACCTACATGCACCAAGACTAAACAATATTTGTATATATTTACAATAAAATATTCATATATATTATTATACGTCGAGGGAAAGCTTTTAAATAATGTTATCAATCAATGTTAAAAAATATTAAATTAGTTACCAATTGAATATAATGTTGTCCATATTTCAGTAGACAATTGATACATATATTTTATTGATAACAATAATGTTATAGGTTTTGTGCATCTATGTACCAATAGTATATATATATATAAGATCTTAGCAATAATTACCATTGAATAAATCACAAAAAAGTTAATAACTGTGTTCCTACACATTTTAAAAGAATTATAAATGCTTTTAAAACAGTTTAAAACTACCCTATGTTTAAAGTGTTTTTTTATTTTCAAAAAATTCTTTTGCATTTTCTCATGTGTTCTACTTTATATTTATAATACTGTCCTCATAATATTGACAAATACTATTTTATCCTACAGCCTGAGGCCTAGTCTTCTAATTTGACACAGCTATATAAATTTTATTGTTATCAATAAAATTATGTATCTAAAATTACTTTTTGTTTTTTAGTTACAATACTCTAAATTGTAACTATATAAATAATTAATATGTCACAAAAAATTATGTCAATTAGTATGTTGAGTCAAAAGTAATATGTATTTTACTAACTATACCCCAGCCCTTTTTTACTGTTATATTTATTTATTTATTTTTGGTTGACTACAATTTGGACTATTAATTTTTCATAACTCATTATTGTTCATACTTCATATATATTTTGTTCTTTTAATAAGTATAATATTGGAAAAGAATTATGCACTTTCTAGAAATTAATTAATTTTCAAGTGCATATCATTCAAAATATAAAAGTGAGTAGTTGTTGTGGAAAAAAACCAAAATTATTGATTTATATTTTTCGATTCTTGTGCTGCACTAAGTGAAAATTTGAAATTATGTGTCTAATGTGTGTATAAGGATACTAGGTATATGAAAATCTATTAATTTCTTTGTTTATTATGTACAGGTCAGTTTTTTTGATCAGTAAAGGCAGTTGAATTTTAACTTTTGATTTCTTATTCTATTTGTAACGCTTCAATCATGTTATTAAAATTAAAGTTTAATGCAATTGTTGCTATTCTATTTGAATCTTTTTATTCATTGTAATGGTATAAAATTTAATTTATACCAGTTAATAAAGTTCAATATTAGAAAAAATATCAAATTGTCTAAATATTACAATTTTCTCCCTGTAATGCATTCATCATAATATTTCAAATTATTTTGATATTATTTTAAACACTTACACACTATGTAACAGTGCTCAACACATGGTATAGGCAGTAAAATTGAGTTATATAACTATGTTTTTTTTAAATAAAACATTTTTTCTAAACTATAATTTTATATGAGTAGATGTAACACCAATTTGGATACATCTAGAATTTATATATTGAAATTATTATTATTATTTTTATTAACTCTACAATATGGCGAGTAGCATAGACCATAACATTATTTCACATAATAACACTCATCATTTAATTATGATTTAATCAGTGGTCACTAAAAGCATTACAGGGAGAGATTGTAGTCAATAAATAATAATTTGAAATAGCATAGGTACTCCTGTTTATTTGAGTTTAACAATCAAATAAAATTATATTTTCTATAGACATATTAGTCTATGGGCAATATATTTCTATGCACATCCTTTAACCATAGATACATTTTTCAATAGTTATAATATAAATGTTTCTGCTCAGTTCACAGATTTTTATAAAACGAAATTTTCCTGAAACATACTATATATTATTATTAAACCCTACATTTTGATATGTATGTATACAAAAAAGAAAACAAAGTTATTCCTAAAAAAGGACTCTATTAAAGATGAGCATAAATGTGAACTAACAAAATTATGTGTGCGTAAATATAGAGAAAACTTTAAAAAAAATCCCTAAAATTAAAAAAAATTATGCAGGAGTCGCAATGAATGTCTAAAAAAAATTCTTTGGAAAAAGAGAAAATTATCCGGTCTATAAATCAGTGGTCCAAGCTATTTGGCAAGAAAGAACAAGAAAACCTGTTGCAATTGAATATGAGGAATTTATAAAAGGGGATCATTCGACTTCAAGCATTGCAAGTAAAAGTCAGCACCATTGCTGTAGCAGAGAAAGGCAGGACATGATGCTTGCATTGTGTAACCGAAATACGGAAAATGAGACTCTAAAAAAAGGTAAATACTTTAAAAACTCTGCCATGGCATAAAGCAAACAATATACAAAACATATAATATAATATTGAAAACAAAACAGTAAGCCAGAAATGTAAGCAGCTAGCCTTAGTAACTACCAGCAAAACGAAATATGCAACCAAGAGAAAGCGATTTATGAAAAGGCAGTGTAGGGATGTATTTAGAAACAAAAAAGCAAAATTTGTTATCTGGGCCTATAAGAATGAACTGTTTTTATCTCGTGATATCAATTTGAAGCTTGTCCTCATTTCAGCAATCATTGATAGTCGCAATAGTGGAATTTAAACAAAAATTTCTTGATTTTCCATATTCATTTAAAACATTTTCTAAAATGAGACTGAAGTACTTAGTTACTGCAAAGGTTGGAACCAAAAAAGAAAAATGTATACCACAGTAACATTACTCGAAAAGTGCAAGCTTTAAACAAATTTTCTGCTTCCAATTCGTTACTGCATCTACACATTAACAAAGTGGAAGATTACATTGAGAAACAGTTTGCAAGTATGATGTCCACTTTGCTAAAAGAAATTGTATTATGATCGTGTCTGTGTAAAATGTGGGCCCACTAAGATATTGGATCATATGTTGAAATCTTCGGGGATCCTGATCTTCGCCAAGAAACAGTAAAATGGTCAAAATGGACCAATGTAGAATGTGATAAGAGTGACAAACAGACAAATCAAGTAGTATCCAGATAATACAAAAAAATTGCCGTTATGAACACATCAGTTGAAGAGTTGCATCAATGTATTGTCACTGACTTGATAGTATTCCCGCTTTAAAACTTTGTGTGTCAAGTATCAGATGTATCAAGTTTATTTCAAATTTTCACATATTTTTACATCATTTACCCTACATTTTGTATAATTCTCCCAGTAACACTTTTATAAATATTTTTTCTGTGCTCCTTTTTGGAAAATCTGATTGATGAATACATGTCGTCTATTTTATACAACATATTTGTATTCTAGTAGCACAAAATATGTTTAATTAAACATTAAAACTTTTAATTTCTTCTATTTGTACGTTTTCAAATGAAGTGATACCTAATATTGATATTGATATTTTCTGATATTTTTGAGAAAAAATATGATATTGCACATTTTTATGCAAGTATGGTGTTAATTTGAAATCTTAATACAGTTTTGTATCATTTTTATACATTATTATTGTAATATAATATAATATTTGTTTTGAAGTTTCATTTTCAATTTAATCCACAAATTATAATTATTCTAAGGGGTATACACGAAAAATATAAAAATAAAATGTTTATAAGAAGTAAAATATTGTGTAACTACTAAAAATAGAAGCTCAATAGATCAAGGTATCATAATTTATAGTCAGAATAACTAATATGAAACATTTAAAAATATATAATTTTGAATGATAAAATGTGTTAAATTACAAGACTAGGCCCTGAGTTATCATTGGCTGAGTTGTCTTACACTGATGTACCATTACCCTAATTTATAATAGTTACATGTATGTGAAATTTCAAAACTCTGAGAACAAATGGTGGTGCCCAGTAAATTTAAAAAATATATACTGAATAAAAGTTAATAATTTTCTTTCAAACTTTTAAAATTTTATATATTATTATATCATACATTTTTTTCTCATTTTCTTTTGAAAAATATACCTATAAAAATATTTTTTTATAGTCATGTGGGATTATTTTTAAATCTTATTTTTTTATAAAGTAAACAGAGCACATTTTTTGTCACATTTTTAGGTAGGCTGAGTAAACAAAACATAATTTGATGCCAACAAAGTCAGAATTACAATACAGGCCTGTTAATTAATCAGTAATTTTTTATAAATTCTTTAAAAAGATTATTTAATAAGCACTGGTACCATAAAACAAAACCTAATGCAGTGCTGATGCAAGCTAAGTTTTTTTATATTAAAAATGCATTATTGCATGCATTTTTTTACATGTTTCTAGGATTCTGCATTTTTTAATTGATCAATGTTTTTTATTAATTCATTCTAAAAATGAGTTTAAAGCAAGAGGTATAGGGGGGGCTATAAGTTCTTCTTTTTTGGCAAATATTATAGGTATTTAAAACTATAAAAAATAAGTTAAAACAATAATACAAAATATTGTTTTCAAATTAAATATTATAACTAATAGCATACTTGTATTTTTTCTTTTAAAATGGTTGTGTGATATCTTACTTTTATTGTATTTTCTTTAAGAATTCTAATTTTAGAAATTTATTTCAGTTAAAATAAATATTATTTTTTTCATTACAAAAATAAATGTGAGGTTATTTTTTAAAATTTTATTTATATAATTCTTAATTAATTCATGGTCCAAACTATGTTTAAGGAAAATTAATCTAAATTTATTAAATTTTTATATATATTTTAATAATCATTATAAATATATGGCAAAATAGTGCAGGCCTGTGATTGCTCCTCAAATTCCTCAATTTTCTAAGGTCTCCTCAAATTCTTCAAAAACTCCCAAAAAGCTCAAATTCCTCAAATTTCATTATAATCATGATAGTGCATATAAACACCTCTTTATAGGCATTATATGTAATGATGCTTCAAATTTTTTTGTGCTTCGCGCATATCTATAGGCTATTCTTTCTGCGTAGCCATGACACCCCTACTGACTTCTTGTTGCAAAATATGTATCAGGCTTTTTTCTGGAAGTCCAATCCCATGCCTGTGTCTGCATATCTTCATTTTACAGTATTATCTACTATTGCTGAATTGGAAGTATTGTTTGTTGGAGTTATGTTGTCTTGTTTTAACCAAGAATTCCTACCTTTATCAGATCTTCCACTGACAATCCATTACATCACACATCATGTCTATACTATTTGAAAAAATGTGTACACCACATATATTGTATTTAATTACAAAATTTATCATGTAACCAAAATTATTTTTGTTTTTAACGATTTTGTACTTATTCTTTAATTTTTACTATTCCTCAAATTTTTTAAGGGTCAATCACAGGCCTGTAGTGTGTTTGCTCTTATGAAACTATTATCTGATTTGAGCTATCTACGTTTTTTAAAGGATATTAATACCTAAACGAAATAATCATTATATCTAATTTGGCGAAGTGTAATAAGTATTACACTACATTAGTAACTTAAAATAATAAAATTGTTTCTACTAAGTATCAATTTATTTAACTGTTAAAAATATTATCAAGTTGGCAAATTAGCTAAATTAGTTTTCGTAAGATGTATTTAGCTCAAGTCAGATAACAGTTTTGTAAGAGCTAACACAATTTATGGTATATGATTTCTTTGGTGGTATGAGCTAACACACCTTTTTGCCATTTTAGCTAATTGTAATAATATCCCACCGTTGAATATATACATTTATATATAATTCATATGATCGACATCTATTAAATAGAATTATGTGCACATGCGACATACTCAATAGGTATTATAAGACTTCCCCAAACTCGCCAGTTGTGTCACAGTCATATTCAAATACACTATTTAATTTTGAAATAATTCCCATAGAAAAGTGCTGCCTTGAATTATTCAGTAAGACAAATTTCATGTTCATAGACTAGCTATTAATAAACCGATCTATAAAGACTCGAAATTAACTTATGCATTGATACATTAATTATTTTTTAAAATTTTTAATCCTTTATTTAATGGACATAATCTAATTAAGGTTTCTGATCTAGATAAACATTATTACGATATCATTGTTCCAATACCTATAAATTTTATTTATAGTTGATAATCGATTAAGAGTCAACAAATTTATCAGATTTTAATACAGATTTTAATTATTGTAGGTTTTTATATTTTTATATTTTCCTTGTATGTTCAAATTATGTGAAAATATTGTAATGCAAAAGTAACAAATAATAATTTAGAACATCATAACGCTATTAAATATTTTTTTATTAAAAAATTATGTATTTAATTTTTTTGGTTTTTTAGATATGAAATTGGATCTAAATTTAAACCATGTTACACAGCTGGAAGACCAATTTATGTATGTTAAAATTTTTATATAATTTATCAGTTATAATATATCATTTACTTCTAATATTTCTTTCTATAAATACAGGTGACAGATGATGACCATGTTATTTGTGCACATGATGCTAGTGATGGTATGGAAATTAATGTTCTTGATAGACCAACACTTACAGACTTAGGAGCATTAACAGAGGTCAGATATGTGTTTTAAAATTTATGAAAAGTTATACGATTTAAAATAACATAACAAAATTATTTTATTTTTACAGTTTTAAATTTGTTTAATTTTTATTTTTTTGTTACAGCAAAAAGGAACAATAACTGTGTTTGTGGTTTGTCCAACTGACAGTGTAAGTGTATATTTACTTATTTTTTCAATTCACGGATTAATGCATTATATTGTCTTAATTATTACAAAATCATAAAAAGTTGCAATATCTTAATTAGGTATTACAATATTTATATATTTATTTATGGATAATTTTATTATATATCCTTTTCAACCAATTGATATTATATTACAGTGTATTGTCTTTATAAAGTGTTGGAATTGGCTCATATGCATATTATGTTATTTATTTTAAGCTGTAAGAATTTATTAACTTTTTTATTTGCATGTTGACATTTTTAATTAAGATTTATTTTTTAAGCACAATATAAAAATTTGGAGGACTTTAATTCCTCTATTAATAGTAAGAGTGGTGTCTATTGTGACATATACTCATTTGTCCCAATAAATTTATATTTTTATGTTTTTTGCAGACAATTGTGTTAGCAACAAAATCTCTTCTTCTGCAAAAGATGGATTTAAAACAGAGAAAAATTTTAAAGACGTGGAAGGTAATTTGTTTAAAGACTATTAGTTATTAAGAATAATTTTGTTTCTATCATTATATAAATAGTAAATGAACGTGTTGTGTTTTAGTATTTATTTATTGTTTATTTTTAAATAATGTCTCTTACATTTCAGTAGGTATATAAAGATATAAAGGTGTTTACTAGTTTTCAACTTTTTTGAAATTCGCGGTTTTGCACTTACTCATTCTAATTAATCGTATTGTTTTTATGTTGTGTTTCAGTCATATCACACACAGCCCATAACAACATTGTCCCTTAATCAAGAAGGAACACGTTTAGCATCGGGAGGCGCTGACCAACAAGTTCGTATTTGGCACATCGGTCCGGGAGAGGGAACCACGAGATGTTGTCGGTTTCACAAGAGTCTTGTCACGTAAATATTACATTTTCTAAACTTCTAAATTCTGGTTTTCGTGCAAATAAGTTTACCCTTGTTTTGTCTGTTTGTTATGTTCAATATTTCTTTCTTTTTTAGTTTACTGATGTTCCATCCAACCCAAAATAAACTCTATTCAAGTGCTTCTCTTGACTACAACGTTGCTGTTTGGGACTCTGAATCTGGATCACATTTGGGGTCTTTGGAAGGTCATCAAGATAGAGTGACGTCACTAGTGGTCCATCAAGATTTTTTGGCAACGTTAGTCCTTTGTTATAACTTAAAACAATTTATGTATTAAATGGTTGGTTGTATACCCTTTTAATTAAAATAATTTTGACACTGTTCTATTTTAGGTGTGGAAGAGATAAAGTTATCCTTGTTTGGAATCCAGATACATTTCAGAAGATCTCAATCATACCAACATATGAGGTAGATGGCGACCAATAGTTATCTATGATTAAATTTGACAGAACACAAAATTTATTAGAAGTTTTTAAAGTAAATATTTATAATATTAAATAAATAATATAACTCATTTAATTTTAAATGTAATTAATATAGAAAATACATTATCTATCTATATATTATTATGTATAATATAAATGGCAGATGCTGTTATAACATAAATAATAAAAATTAACTTTCTACCTTATGACGATCTCCCACAGAGTTTAGAATCATGTCTTCTCGTGAGAACAGGCCCTTATTCCACCACACCTCATTTAATAAGTGCTGGTCAAACTGGAACTCTCAAACTATGGAACGTTGCCTCTCGCGTCTGCATTAAACAAATGTCCACGAAAGCAGCGCCCTCTATCCCTAACGGGGAGTCCAGTACCAACGACCTGGACTATTCTCCGCACAGTGTGCTCACTCTCATACGTTGTCAGAATAATGTTCTTCTTGTTGGTCGACAGAGTGACTCTTTGGAGTTTTACGACGAGGCTACTTTTGCTTTACAGGCAGAGGTACCAACCATTTGATTATTACATAAAGATGATTTCATCTCTTTTTATCGATCATATAATAAATTAAAATATTGGTGGTAATATAAATATCTATTCAATTTTATAAATATCATTAATTCAGTTTAATCGATTAAAATTTAGATAAAAATTAAAATAATTTTATAAATTTTGAATTATTACCATATAAAAATATATTCAAATGGTACATAAATCTAAAAATTGTAGCTTAAATTAAACTTTGCTCAACTCCACTCTGTTATGTTGTCAGTGGACTGGAGATCTAGGGGAGGTTCGCGAAATGGCTGTCTGTGGTGCCAACGGGGACATGCTGCTCCTTGCAGAAGCTTCCTCCAACTTGAAACTCTTCCCAAGCAGCTCCCAGGGAAGTTGGTGGTGTCGCTTAGCAACCCAAGGTCACGTGTCTGAGATCTCCTCACTTTCGGTTTCACTGGGCGGCACACTGGTTGCATCTGGAGATAAGGATGGTATAGTGTGTGTATGGATGTTGGAGGGCACGGATTTCTCTCTTGTTGCTAGGGGTGATGCTCATAGCAACCGGGTCACTGCTCTAACTTTTGACAGGTATGTAGAATATCTAACAATCCCATAATTCGTCAAAGATTTTAAATTTCACATTTCACTCTTCTCTTTTTCAATAGAGATGACCAAGTCCTCCTAACTTGTGACAGCAATGCTTCGCTGCGTGTCTGGAACGTGACCGACCTCCCTTCTCTCGTCAAAGAAAAGAATTCCACTCCCTCAAAACTCAGCCCAACGGAATCGCAAGGAAACTTACACGAAGATGTCATCAATGATATTTCTGTTGCTGTTAATAACCGACTGATGGCGACTGCTTCAAAAGATCGCACAGCAAAAGTATAGCCCTAACTATATCATTCTATATGATAATGACAATACTTAGTCACTTCTGTTTTATATAAATAATTTTTTCATATTTGCATTTTGTCACAATGCATCTCTCTCTCTTCTATATTGATTTGTTCAGATTTGGAAGTTTGACAAAAAATTGTCTCTCTTTGGAGTTCTGCGTGGTCACAAAAGGGGTGTTTGGTCTGTCCAGTTCTCTTCTACAGAAAAGGTTCGCAAATTTAATTTCCAGTTAATTATACAATTTATGTCAACTGTTGGTAAATGGTTTAATTGTTCATGAATATTTAAATGTTTTGTTTTAGTGTGTATTGACGGCATCTGGGGATGGAGATGTCAAGATTTGGAACATTGATGATTTCTCGTGTATTAAGGTAGCGCAAACATATCACATATATTTTTTAGTTATATTTAAATTTGTATTTTTGTGAATATGTGTCAGCATTTTTTTCTCAGTTTACCAAACTAAAATTATCGGGTATAGTTTTGTGTTAATTGATTGATTTAATCGAGTTTTTACCTCCTTTACAGACACTGGAAGGTCATGATTGTCCGGTTTATAAGGCAGTTTACGTCTCTAAGAGCCAACAAGTTCTTTCCTGGTTAGTTTATTTTTATACTTTATTTACTTTAACTATGGCTAATTTATTTAGAATCATTGATAAATTATTTATTTTGTTGGTGAGTTAGAATGATTGTCACATTTTCATCAATCACTTTTTATCGAACAACTAGTGACCAACGCGGTCTCGTGCGCCTGTGGACAGTGAGTTCTAGTGACTGTGTACATACGTTGACAGCTCACGAAGGTCGTGTTTGGACGCTAGCTGTGACAAACGATGACTCTGAATTCTTTACTGGTGGAGAAGATGGAGTTATCTGCCAGTACAAGGTGATTAAAAGTTTATCAAAGTTCGGAATTCAAATGAATATTGTCAATATTATTGTAATCGTTTCACTTGATTATTCGACGCCATTTCTCAAAATTACGATTTTTAGACTGTCTAAAATCGTGCGTCTGACAATTTTTGCTCTCTATCTTCAGGATGTCACTCAATCAGTTCTTACAGAGAAAAAGAAAAAACTAGATGAATGTATCCAAAGGTAATAATATATCTTTTGTAATATTTAAAATTCAGTTATACAATTATTGCTTTTTGTTCTATTTTGATATAAATCTTTTCAGTGAGCAAGAACTCTCCAACTTGATAAAAGATGAGCGATTCTCAGAGGCGCTTCTGCTTTCATTAAAACTAGATCAGCCCGGCAAAACACTGAATATCATTAAAGGTTGTTAAACAAGTATTCAACTTTTGTTATTCGTATTACTCATAGTAGTATCATATTATAATGTGATAATATTACAGATGGAAATATTATTATGTCGATTATATTGAACATTCAATAGGTATCCAGGCAACTGATTCTGACCGTCTTGATACTACATTAAGCAAACTGCCGACAGAGTCCATAGCAACAGTGCTTGGTTACGCTACTCAATGGAACACAACTTCGCGGAATAGCTGGGCGGCCCAGTGTGTGCTTCAACATATATTCTCTCGCTTTCATCCCGATGAGCTCATCAAGTGGCCCGGAATCCAATCTAAAGTTGAGGCTTTAATCTCATATTCGGGTGTGTTATATTTTTAGGTTTTATTTATTCAATCAATTTTGAACAACTGAAAAATCTTTACTCCGTTGATAGATTTAATAATTTGGTTATTCAATACATTTCTACCTATTTTCAACGCTTTATTCCATAGTTAATTGTTTTTATTAAATATTTTTTATCAACAGTGAGGGATGGTCCGGTCTGACAAAATGTGTCATTTAGAAGTTGGTAGGATAAATTTGTCAAAATTGAATTTTATGTGACAAAATCGAATTTTTACACAACATTATATTTTTATGTGTCAAAATTTGTTTTTTGAAAAAAATAATGAATATTAATAAAATCTTTTGTATTACACTTTAAATGTGTACCAAAAGCATAAATATATAATTTATTTCTCAAAAAATCCAAAAATTCATAATCCATTTAGGTGGGAATGGTCATTAGCACAGTCATTAGGACTGCAGGTAGTGAGTGCGAATCAGCAGCGAATTTCATTCCTTTGCTGGTTGAAGGGGAAGCAAAGAAGACTGGTTTGGAAACTCCAAAGAAGAATTAGAAATGATTTAGTGTTTACCAGAAACTGATATAAACTGTATTTTGTGTTTTACATGTGTTTTACAGCACAATTTTATATGTTGTACATAACTGTTAAATGTAAACTTAATTTATTTTTCTATAATAAAGAGGTGGAGATGGAAAATGGCTATACTACAGTCACACAAAAACACATGTTTCAGTGTGATTCATGATATTAATATGTGCCTATAACGAAATGCACATATAATGCACTTTTTTGAAGCCCCTTGCTGCACACACTATATATTGTATTATCTCATATCAGAATCTTATATTTATAATCAAAATCGGTATTTTTAGAAATATGTAGTTTTCTGTAATTGACTAGTATAAGGGTGGTTTGGAGGCCATTCAAAAAATGAAAACCATAATAAGTATCTTTAATTATCATCTATGGCACTAAATATATCTAGAACAGTAATTACTCAATTTTATCATAGTAAAAAACTTTATTTATTTTTTTAATTACACTATTATGTATATTTTGGATGTGACAAAAATGAAAATGGGACAAACTGGCTGAGGTAGCGGACCATCCCTGCAGTGCTAAAAGTAAATACAACATTAATATATATATTTTCACTGAACAGTATGCATTAAATCATTCAATATTCAATCAGCACTCTCTTGTTCATTTTTATTAAGTTTGAAGGCTTCAACTATTTTTCTTGCATTGGTCGTCATATATTTTTACTTATTGGTTTTAAGAAAATCAAAAAAATTAAAATTATCAAGTTTCATTTTTGTAAAATTATCTGAAACACTTGCACTGTTTTGGGAGATTATTTGTAAATTACCCCGCAAATTTTAGCTATTTCAGGTAACAATGACAACCGCTCAACTCCGAACATTTCTCGTTTTCCCTTCGTCAAACTATTTAACTGTCTGCTAAATACTCTTAATAATAATACGATTTATGTTTGAAACGTCCAAATATAGATTCGTAAACATTGCATAATAGTTTATTTGAATGTTTAGTTGAATCGCACAAAAATATTTTATTTGACCTGTTTTATTAATTTAGTAAAAATTCCTTTCTTTGAAGATCGTCATTATCGTCGGTTATGCGGAATTGAAGAACGTTTGGGTCTCTTTGACTACGTATGTAGTGCTATCCAGCACAACCGAACACAGCAGGAGAATGTTCCGTAAGTTACCGAGATACATTGTACAATTTGTTTTGTAATCGTTTTAATATTATTATTTATAAATGTTTATATATTGATTATTATGTATCGGTTATTATCATTGTGTCTTAACATAAAATAGTTATAATAATCACAAACGAAAAAAATATTATGATTATTTACCTATTGTCAACAAATTTATGTGTAATTCGGTTATACAATATTTGAATGTGTAACTTATATGCATTAGAAACACATTTCAGCATTTTATGCTTTGTTTGGCTTTATATAAATTAATCCAATTATATTTTAAATAATTTATATTTGTGTTTCAGGATGGATGAAAACTAAAGATCTTCATTTGACTTGCACCTATCTGTACATAATTAGTTCATATTCTATTCTTTAGCAAATAAAATTTTTAGACTTGAATGATTAATTATTTGATTATTATTTATTATTAGCTGTATTTTTTTTGAAATTGAAACAATGTATCTAATTGGGTCTCCTTGACTACATTTTTGCTTCAATAGCTGGGATTTCTTTAATATTATTTATATCTACATGAATATAATAGTACCAGGCTTTGAAAACTTGGTTTACTTGGGGATAATAACTTGTGTAAAACAGATTAAAAGATAATATATTTGAATTAATTAAAATTTATTTCAGATTTGGTTGATTTAAAATTCTGTGTATGTATTTAAGGAGAAGTTACGGTAAATAATTTTTGTTGTAAAAGTAGACTATTTAGAACTAAATATAATTATGTTTAATTTTTGTAATTTACTTTTCTAAAATTTGACGAATTAATTATAAAAAATGTGTCAATGAAAAGGAGAAATTAATTTTTTTTAAATCAACAAAAACTCAAAAATTTGATTTCCGATTACAACGAAATTTCCGAACTGAATAGGTATACTGGACTAGTTCAATGATTAAAAGAATTTTAGGTTATACTAAAGAATAATAAAATAATATTATTAATAAACTACACTGAATAAAGTGGTATAATATTAGTAATACGTACATAATTAAATTTACATTATAGATATACAATCAGAATTTTCAATATTATATAAATCAGTCACACCGATAACTAAATTATTTAACGCACAATTGGATGTAATTATTGCTGCCTTAATTATTTACCATATGCCAGACGATTGTATACAACTTTCAAGAATTATAAGATATTAAAACTGCCACTTTTTATTATAAAAAATCAGGAATGTTAATAAAGAGATCAATTTATAACGTTGTCATCTTTGGATGGTTGAATTCAATCATTTAAAAACGAAGTAATTTGTTATTTTTATAAAAAGTAGTTTTATACACAAAGAAAAGAATTCTAACGTAACATCAGTATTCAAAAAAAATAACAATGAATCGTGAAATTATATCTTGATCAATAATTAATATTTTAATTGATTTTACTTTTGAAATAGAATTTTTTTATTTATCCATTTCAGCTGTGTTCATAATTAACATTTATACAAAATACACAACACATATAGTTTAGTACTGCAGTTCAAAATTTTGAAACTCATGTCGAACTTTTAAAATCTTCATAAAAATTTCCTAATATTGTAAACTCGCAGGTTTTGCACTGTTATTATATGTTTTATGGAACCTAAAATTGTATTTGTAGGATATTCAAGAGTAATGAACAATATCAAAGTTATGAATTTTGTATTATATCAATTATATTATCGAGACGCAAGAAATGGATTAAGTTCTATAAACACTTTTTACAGCCATATTTGAAACATCTATAATATTATTTAGTTTAATCATGAGTGTTATTATATATCAGAATTAAAAGAATTATTTGTCGGACAATTAGTTTCCCATAGTTATATTAATATTTTAAAAATAAAAAAGATTAATTCAAATAAAAAAAATAATAATATTTTTCGATTAACAGCCAATTTATTCTATTTATTTATTCAATTTATTTATTTTATCCGGTCGAAAAGTTGTTCATTTATTTATGCAAAAGTTTAAAACGAAAAAGAAATAGACCTTCCGGATATTTTTTTGTCACCTCAATTAAAATTTGTTTATGATTATATATTGTAATATAATTTAAAGAAAAATAACTTAAAATCCATAAACCAAATTATTTTAACATATTTCATTAACTTATTGTTACAACTGTAAAATTGTCTTCTACGATTTTGAATGAATTTTTTAAAAATTCAAATGATTAGAACAACTTTTTTTATTAATATGTGAATACAATAAAATTGTATTATATATTTAAATACGTATTAGTAAGCATTATTTGATCTTAAAATCACAGATTTTAAAATTTATCTCCATAAAATATATCATAATACAAGCTTATCATATGAAATTTAAAAAGTTGTCATAGAAGTCTAACTAAAGTCAAACGTTTATCAATTCGTTGGGTAAAAATTAATCATTTATTAATATTAAGTATGTCCCATACTTGTAATAATATAAAGTTAGAAGTCTGGTTTTGTAACCTTTTCTGTTATTTAAATACCTCGCCAATAGAAGAACACAACAAGAAAAATATAAATACAGTACATCTAGTGGGAAGTCATATTATAATGTATGATCTTCAATGAATGATTTAGTCCAATTCATTGTCATAATAACTTCGTTTTCCAAATCTGCAATCAACAAAAATGATAATTTTTAATAATATAATATATACATCAATTCTATTTACTTTAAATTTTCAATATAATCCAAAATAGATGGCAGACAAACAGATCAAAATGTATAAATATGTAAAATATCACAACATGCAAACTTATTAAATTTACTTTTATATTTTTTAGTAACAAAAATTGTTTGTATTATTTTATTTTTCATTTTATTATCGCTGAATGTATGTATACACACTTTTGATAAGAGGGAATTCTCATTTTATTTATTTTGTATTTTCAAGATGTGTTTCCATTGTTTTTCATCATTGAGAAATTTAGGTTTTTCGATTGTTTTAAATTTATATAATAAATTCAAAATGTTTTTTTTAATTATTGAAATAAAGAATTGGCCATATTTACCTTTATTCAATATATTACCATATTCTATTTTTCATATTTATTCTTCGTATTTAAATTATGTTTCTATTGTTAAATAAAAATGTAAATTTATCTTGATACTATAACTTTTCTAGAGGGGAATCTGGTTCTGTGTAAATTCGTTTAATTAGATAGTTTGTTGCCCGATAATTAATATAGTAAAATTACATTTGTATCACGAATATTAATTATTTTTAGAAAAAATAGTTACCTGGGACGGCCAACAATTGCAAAGTATTCGTTGAGCTTACGAATGTAGTTTCGTAGTAGTTTTGGACTGGCAAACATGCTCGGCTTTACTGGAGGTGTAATAAATTCTGGCTTCATCATGCCAGAATCATCTGCATATGTAGCGGCAACCATTAGCGTTGCTACGAGACCAAAAAGCATTGAGGTTTTCATTTTTCTGTTGATGATTTATAAACTGAAATGATTAATTCGAATAATAAGGTTGATTGTTCCGATTTTGCATTTATTTGTATACATTTGTATGGGTACATTGAGGTATTATATTATAATCCATTATTTTGGCTGTTTAATATTTGTACTATTATAGCTAAATAGTTTTTGCAAAATTGCAAATATTCTTTTGATTACATATATTTTATAATTTTTTAGTAAATAATAAAATTGGCAAACGTCAAAATTTTCGCATTTTTACAATATATATCATATTACCAATTTCTTGCAGTAGTGATTTTTTAATTTCCAGAATTCTACAAATTCTTATTATTTTAGTTCACAAAATATAAAATTGTTCTACCCCCCTTCCAACGTTAAGTTTTTAAATTGAAAATGCTATATTTGAATTAAGTTTACTTTAGTTTTTGACGATGAGTATCATATATTGTTACGTAATCCATCTATAAATATGTTCAATATATTTGTTGACATTCAAAATTAAATTTCACTAATTTTCTTTTAAAAGGTGAATTTAATATCAAAAGCATTAAATCGAAATTTATAAAGAAGTCGATGACAGACTTTATGTATCTATAAATATTATAAGATATATCTTTTATTTATAAATAAAATAGTTTTAAAGCTATTGGAAAAAATAATTAATAATATATAGAAACTATTAATCATATAAGATCAATCAAAGAATTTGTTGATGACTTGATAAAACACATTTACCATAATATTAAAACAATTATTTAATAAAATACTAACCGAAACTTTAAGTGTTGCAATAGTCGACCTCTTCAGTTTCTTCTTAAAACAAATAAATTAGTGAATTTTAGTAGTCTGATCAGCCCTTTTATACTAGGGGAGTATGTGCTTCTCGATGCCTTATGACCAAGTCGTGCTGTCAAGCACACACCTCTCAAACCCCTTCGAAGACCGTCTGACAAGTAACAAACGTCAAAACCAGAAAACTAGAAAAAAGGTAATCTCATAAACTTCAGGAAATTTCTTCGGACCACAAGTCGACAGATTTTCCACCTCCGGGTTGCGTGTCTAGTTCACAAAAATTATTGACATCGTCCACAGGCGAATTCCATTTTATTTTATTCACCCAAATATATTCAATCTGAATTAAATAATTTTATAATTCTGCAATCTATTAAATGTCTCATTCTGTTTGATATGAACATCGAAGATAAATATTTCTGCGAATATAATTTGTTAAGTTAATTAACGCTCTGATAATTAAATTGAACATATCCTTGCTAGATATTTTATTAGCACGTATAACCCATCTTATACCCACAATTTTTATCTAAATAACTATCAACATTTTGTTCTTATAAAATAGTCAACAATTTTTTAATAGATTGTAAAATTTTCATCCTATTTTTATTAAAAAATACGGCTAAACGGTGACGGCAGAAACCACGGTTAAACGGTCACTACAATAACCAACCAACCATTTCTTTTTGTATAAAATTCAAACATAAATTATAAATAAAAAATTAATAGTGTTTCATATTAATCGCGTAGCATTTTAAAGTCTAAAATTAAATAAGTTAAACAGAAAATATTTTAATATAATACATTTAGTTTAGTTTGTTACAGTCAAATAAATTCCTCTTAATTGCAATGAAGTTATTTTTTCCTAAAATTTCTATTTTTATTGAGATATATTTCGACAGTAATTAATATTTTATTTTGTTTGAAACATGTCACTGTCCTCCAGAAATTCTTCACTTTATATTTGTTATATTTAAAAATTGTATTGCTTACATATATCATTCCGTGAACAAAATTATAAAATAGAATTAACAATTAAATAATTGTGATTGATATTCTGAAAAATAACATTAATATTTTGGTCTTAGAGCTAGAGGATTTATTCATATTATTATTAAATGTTGAAAATAAGTTAATCTTAAAAATAGGTATCATTAACAATGATAGTATATAGGGATGGTATAAGAGTCAGAGGTCATATTCCAAGGACTATACGTGAATACCAGGACGGTCAACTACGCTTTCAATGTTAATTTAGCCAAGACTTAATTTAGCCAGCATATTTTTCCAACAAAAAATGATTTAGCAATATAAAAAACTTTCTTTGGGAACATTTGTATCTTCATATAGATTATATTTCAGTTCACATATATGTATATCCAATTTTGTTACACTGCAGTACTTCATGTTTGTTCATACACCTTGTAGTTAAATAATTATCAAAGAGTAGATAATATTGTTTCTTCCTTAATATAAAAAATAAAAAAATACTACAGTTTTTCAAAGAGAACTAAATTAGTGATTACATATGTTATTAATTCCTTGAAAGTGTACAATTGATCTATATGAAAGTTATAAAGTTCAAATAATCGGCCTCTTGGCTAAATTGTATGCGTTGTTGAGCGTTCTAGTATTCAAAAATATTCCTTCTCATATTCATATTTAAGCTATATTCAATTATGCATTCTTTGTGAATGAAATTTGAAAGACAAATACAAAAACAATCAATAAATTGAATAATTTTTTATATAGTTCGATACTATTTTTCAACATTGTAAAACTTTTTATTTGGAAGTTATTGACTATATCATATGTTGTATCTATAATAAATATTTGTTGATTATTATCTATGACTGAAATAAGTTATTTGAATATTTAGTTTTGAATGTTTGAAATATGAATTTGAATGGTTTTATCATGGTTGAGTTAGGATTAATCAAAAAATGTATGAGGACCTGACGTGTAAGGTGTGTGTGCATTTTTAATTCTCCCATATAATAAGTTAAGATTTTAATAGCTGTAATGTAATAAAATACTTGATTAAATAATTAATGTTCTTTAATTAATAATTATGTTTTCTTGATTGTAATTAAAGTTATGAAATAAATAATTTAAAGTTAGGAATAACTATAATGGATAATATATTAAATCTTTCCATAAACTTCAAACCCTTCACATATATAGTTTCGGTAATCAAGTATATGGAATCTATATAAACGTAATGTTTGCATAATTTTAATTTTTTTATTAATTATCATGTCACTTCCAAATAATAGTAATACTAATTTTTTAATTTACTGAATTTATGAATTAAACTGATTATAACGTGGCAAATATATTTTCGCAAATGCTGTACAATTATTTTTCCATTAACACATTTAGACAATAAATAATTTGACAGAGATATAGTAACACCAAATGAACTTTTGAAAGAATGGAAGGGAAAAAAATATAATAAAATGAGCAGTCTAAACGGTTTTCAGAGTGAATATTATTAATTCTCCGTTTAACAATTTGTGCAACCGAAACAGCTCTATATTTATGAGAAACTTAATGAATCCTTTTACTGTTAAAACTAAAATATGGATTAACGATCTTTTGGTGAAAAAAAACGGATAAATAATATTAAATATATAGGGCCAGGCTATACCGTAATTAATTCACGTTTGAAACATTTTAAAAATATTGAAATAAAAAAATAAGACTTGAGTCAGTAACTATAAACAATTAACAATTAGTAGTTAATTCATATAACATCCTCCAGCTTCAATGATATTCATATTTTTATTTTTAATATCAGCTAGCTCTCAAATTAATAGCAACCGCTGTTAATTTAGAAATTTTCTCCAAAAACTGTTGAATATCATCAGATGTTTTGAAGTCTTTTCTAAGTGCTTCCAATCTTGAAACAGATGACAGTCATATTGATTAACTTCTTGGGAATATGGTGGGTGTTTCAGCAGCTGGATATCCTTTCATGAATTGTATTTTATAGTTATAGTTTTATTAGACACTCTTACCGCATTTATTAGCGTTAGAAAAAAATTGAATCTTCTCTACTATAATAATAGGATTATTTTGTAGTTCTAATAATTATTTAAGGTTCATAGAAATTAGATGCATTATCTGGAATCCAGATTCCTGAAAGGAGAATGGCAATGATAACCAGATATTACTTATTATTTTAAATCTTGTTGTAATTTGTACTTGTTTTTCATCTCCAACAGCTTTATTAATAAAGGATATAAGTTAAACAAAAAATTCAGTTTATCTACAATTGAATCCTTGAAAAGCGGAACTTGTCTATAAGTTGATGGTGGGGCCTTAAGTCTATTGAGTCCATAATGAGTCCACGATTAACTTGCATAAATTAAGCCATATTATACAATAATGAATTAATTCTAAATTAATATTTTTCAACCTACGATAGGATCTGACATGCTTTACGTTTTTATATCTCTGCTTTATCTTACGCATCATTGGTGAAACAGTTTAAACTTCGAATGTTCGTAAGACTAAGATGGATCTTATGAGAACATTCGTACGACTGACGTATAAATTTTATCGTATGACCATACTGCGGAACATAAGAATGGTCTTACGAACATTCTTTGCTAAGAACATTCGTAAGATCGTTTGGTTAAACGGGCTTCAGAATCTAAGTATTGTTATAACTATAACATGATATTGTATAAACGATGACAATTTAAATTACACATATTATGCTATAAGCTATGAAAAATATGTAAAAGTTAATTTTGATGAGAAGAACAATTTTATGAGATTAATAAAACTTGCAGTAATCACTGAAGGGTGATTTGTATAATACAAGTTCCGCTAAAATATAGTTAAAATTAAATAAATAATATAAAATTATAGTTAATGGTACCTATCATTGTTTACTAAAAATTATGTTATATTTTCTATTTACCAAATTAATCATATTTGTCATTTTCAATAAAAACGTTAAAATCAATAAAATCATAAAAAATGGAAAAAATCAGAAAAATCACAATTAAAAAATGACTAGTGCGTTAGCACGAGTAAACCATTGATAATATAGTTCAATTTAGTTTTGTTTGGCATAATTTATATAATTTAATATAGTTTAGTTTAGTTTAGTTTAAATTGTTTTGTTTAGTATAATTTATTTTAGTTTAGTTTAGCTTAGTTTATTCAAGTTTAATTTATTTAGTTAACTTTAGTTTAGATTTTTTAGTTTAGTTTAGTTTATCTTAGTTAAGATTAATTTAGCTTAGATTAGTTTAAAAGTGGAAAAGTTTGTGATTTGGTTTAAAAAATTGAAAATCGACATAATTGACTATGAAAACAAATTACACTTTCATTTGGTATAATTAGTTTAATTTCGGTTTAAATTTGGTAAAATATTTTGAAAATCGATAAAATTATTCGTTTTTTTATTATTTTGTTAGTTAATCGTTATTATTTTTTATAGGTTTTTGTTTTTAACTTTTAGCTTTTAGTTTTTAGTTTATTAGTTTTCGACCGATTTCAATGATTTTTGGATCAAAAATGCGAAATTTTAACAATTTTGAAAGTCACAATAAAAGAAGGGAAAAGAGTCGAGTATCGTCTCTATACCCAACTAGTCAACATTACATAATTAATAATATTTAATACTTCCAGTTCAAATAAAAGATTAATAATCAATAATTAAATAGAAACCACCCAGACTCGATTCAAGGCCACTTGAAAGCGAGAAAAGATATGTTGATTTAAGGTCACTCTTGGCCGCCCAGCTATTCCGCGAAGTTGTGTTCCATTGTGTAACGTAACCATGCACTGTTGCTATCGCGGATAGTTTGCTTAATGTAGTATCAAGATGGTCAGAATAAGTTTCTTGGTTACCGTTTGAATATTAAATATAATCGATATAATAATATTTACATCTGTAATATTTATCACGTATATAATATGATACTACTATGAGTATTATGAATAACAAAAGTTGAATATTTGTTTACCAACCTTAAATAATTTTAACCCAGGTATATTATAATGTAGTAATTTGCAAAAATTGTTATCTGCATTTCGATTCGCAGAAAAAATTATTAAAATTTGTGACGCTTGTGCTAATAGCTTTTGGAATTCACCTATTACATACATATTACATATAGTCTAACAGTCTAACAGTCTAACAGTCTAACTCACAATTATACTATAAACAGATTTTATGATATTGATTAATTATTGTTTGAGCTACATTAATACAGGAGTCGTGACATATCCATCACCGAATTCTGTCAATAGACACTAAACAAAATATTTAAATATTCATAAACAATTAAACTGAATTAAATCAATTAAGACAAATTTTATTTTCTTATTACTAACTTAGATATCGGTATAGTTCAAATTTGAGCACATTTTCGGTAAACTAGCCGCTCTCTGGTTGTCATTTAGGCTCATCGGCTCATATTAAAGTTGTCTACCAGGATGGATCGCTGGATCGTGGGGCTAGGATCTTACAATCTTGGGATACGAATGTCGTTTGACTCATCGCTTAGTGAAAAGAAGTATTTTTATTTTTACAAGACACTCATTGTCGGTCCCCTTTCAACTAGTATACTGTTATCTATCATTGACCATTTTACGAAATGGTAGGGGAAATTTAACTAAATGAGCATATGTCTCTCTAACGGCCTCCAGCAGATTGGTCAAGCACTGGATATGCAGTCTGTATGGTATACCTCAAAGAAGGTGCGAATACCTCAAAGAAGGTGCGAACAACACGTACCCCATCGTCCACAAACTAATGGCTTGGTCGAAAGTTTGAAAAAATACGTGGATTCACAGTTTGACAGACCGAGACAAATTGACCAGTCACTACAACTTTGTGTGTTGTAGGTTATGTATGTATACATACCGGAGTATAGTCAACATAGTCTACGAACAACACGAGATAATCTTTGGTCTCACGATCTCACTATCATAATGAGATGCAAATGGACAATCGATAGATTTTCCGAGCACTTCCACGCCTAATATATTTGGATTGGTCAACGAAGTTTTCAAGGCTTTAGGTGAACGAAAACTATACCGCATACAGAGAATGAAGCGATACTATAGAGATCGGGATTACGTTCCGCGATTTCAATGAGGGAGACTGGGTGATGGTTCAAGACTTTTCACTTCTCTCTGAAGAACCTGTCAAGTTTTATCGCCCATAGCGAGAACCTTTTCAAGTCATTCAGAGGACCAGATAAGTCGCATGTCTTATCAGACTGGGGGTGAGGGGGTGGGGGGTGACGTCACTAAATCAATGCGCACACCAACTGCCTCAAGTCGTGCAATCGAGATTTACGTTTGAGGTCAACAGCAGCACAAGGAATCATCAACTTGATTTTTTTAATTCCTTCATAATTAATCATATAGGGTTAAAAGCTGTGACAAAATGAGCAATACAATAAAAGTAGAATAAAATCAGCATAAAATTTAATTAAAATGATAAGATGATAAATATAACAATTTTATACATGTAACTATGTGTAAACTATATGTAGCTACAATGTAACAACAATGTAACTAAATTCACGTTTTTAAAAGTGGCATATTAATTTAACTTACATTCTGTTCTACAAATAATAATATCTATTTTGTGGTCAGTTATCAACACATGATTGCAAATCATCCGTAAAAAGGTTTGTCAGATAATTAGTATATTTCATTTTAAAATATAAAGTTAGCGGAATAGAATGCTACAGAACTGACAGTTGTGCACATATGTAGGTGTACTTCTGTTTTATACATTTTTCTGTTAATTATGAGTTTTACTGGCATGGTAATTTAAAACATTTGCTATGCAAGGTCGACTATTTTACCGTTTTTAAAAGTTGAAAAGCAAATATAATTGTGTGTTGTAAATTTGTGTTTTTGAATGATTATTTTATTATTGATATTTAATTATACTATTTAATTAACAATTTGTTAGTACATTTTATGTGAAGACGAAAATCTATCAAATTAAACGAATTTTTATTAATTTATACTTTTATTCAACTTGACTATTCAAAATTTATAACAGAAATGTTGTAAACTACACATTTTTCAATTACACAAATATTTATATAATTGGGTCAAGTCAGCTGGCTATACGATTAAAATAATGAATTGATTCATTTATTAAGTCAAAATTTTATTCATACTAAATTAAGTTGCTATACTAAATTATAAAACTACCTTTCCTTTTTAGAGAGAAACATGTTTAAACTTCATATTTATTTTATATAAAATGGACAGGTTATAAAATTATAATATAACAACTTTATAGTTATATAATGTGATTAAAATATGAAATACATTTTTAAAGATTTATATACCTAATTAACTTCATTACATAACTGGTGTTTAATAACTTAACATAAAAATATATGCAGCATTTTTACGATTTTTTGTTGTATTTTAATATATATCACTTTCATCAGTAATTAAATAAATAAAACATATTTAAAAAATTAGGCATTAACATAATAAAATTAATATAATTGAAATAATTTATCATATACACATAAGCAAACAGATATTTTAAAAATCGATTAAGTAAGTGAAGTGATCATTTAAGATAATTCTAATCACATGATGTCACCTTGATTAAAAAGCGGTCAACAAAAAAGGCATAATACGTAGGAGGATCGATATATACGAAAGAGTACAACAGGAATAATAAGTCTAATTGTATTGAATAAATTTAAAAATCAAATATAGCATATACTATTTTTTTGATAAAAAGGCACAATATGAAGACAAAATATAGTCTAATTTGGAGGGATTTAAAAAACGAAAATTGTGATTACAATATGTAATTTGTTTAATACATTAATTTCTTTGTGGCAATGCACCAATTCTTAGGCTGGAATTTCTGCATAATTATGTTGGGAGAGTTGAATTCTGGATGGGAGACATATCAACTTTGTCTAATTCGGCATCAAGATATTCCTTGATTGTTTCCTCGTAAAGAGCTATGACAAGCATGATAGAGATCCCGGTGATAAGGCCCACGTTATGCAGGATGAAATGGATACATCGGTTCTCCCCGGCCTTGGCGTTGGTCTGGGATAGCTCCGGAAGCTAAGGACAAAGAGAGTAAAAATTAGATACATAAAATAAAAAAATAAGAAAACTTAGTATGAAAAGATAAGCCCAAAAATATATATTATATTTGTAGACATGTGTAGAAAATAGATTAAACATAATATATATATGTGTGATCTATAAAAAGAATTATTTTTATAATTATTTCTAAATTCTACTGTTCAGAATTATTAGATGTAAACAATTTCAAAATATAATACAAATTTTGTTTTTATAAATAAATGAAAACGGTGTGAGATTAAATATCCAGAAACTATATATAATTTATTTTATACTTATACAACACAGAGAATATGGATAATTTTAACAATTTATTAATAAAAGACAACTCTTTAAATTATTCTATAAATAAAGTTATCTTTTGATACTATTCAGTTGAGGTAAATTAATTATGTATATAAAAATATAGGCATATAACTTTCAGGATTTAATAAAATAATTATTATGTTGATTCAAAAATTATAGGTTTCTGTTTGCTCTTGTATTCAGTTAAATTATAACAACAATTGGAGTAATAATTTTAAATTAATGAATATTAAAATAAATGCAATTGAAAATTTTTTTTAAAAAAAATCCAAAATGTTAATTACATTTTAACTTATAAAAATATGATTTGATGCATTGTATGCATTTGACATTTGTGTTCATAGTGGGTTCTTTCTTTATTTTAGCGGTTAAGTTTACAAAAATTATTAGAGTTTAAATTTATTTTATTTTGCTTTTAATAAACGGGATGTTTCATGAATCATGTCCCTCTTTTAAATAAAAAAATAGCTGTATGTCAAAAAAGGTGTATTAATAACTAATAAATACAATAGAAAGTATTGATAATCCAAATGCTCAATTCAACAGAATAGATTGTAGCTTCCAATGTTCAATATGATGTCTACCTTCCTGGAAACCTAGAGAGCTATTTAATTCGAGAAATGATTTGTAATATTTCGACAAATATCAGGAGAAATGTTACGACTTTCATCAACGATTCTTCTTCGTAATTCTTCAAAATTATGAGGCCTTGTCCAGAAAAGCTCATCTTTTAAATAACCCCAAATGCTGAAATCAAGAAGGTTGATGTCTGGCGACCTTGTGGCCACTCGGTAGGCCCTCTACTCCCTATCCAACTTGCAGGAAATTGTGTGTCCAGAAATTGTCGTTCAGCTATCTCGAAATGGGGTGGCGCTCCATCCTGAATAAACCATAATATTTTTTTGCCTACATGATCAGACTAAATTGTGGATTTTGGGCATCAAAAATGTTTCAAGCATATTCAAGTAGCAATTTCTGGTGACGTTATCTTCAAAAAGAACGGACCAATTATGGTCGCGTCGATGAGACCTAACCAGACCCTAACTTTCTACCTTGCTTCGCATTTTATACCTTCCATCCAGTGAGGGTTTTTTTTGCCAAATAAGTACAGTTGTACAGTTATGTCTTTTCATTTCACCATCCATTTTGACTATTGCCTCGTGGCTAAAAAGAAACAACCTTGAAAATTCTGGATTAATAAGTTCAATTTCCTGGAACCACTCGCGAAACTGAATTCTTCGATCGAAGTCATCTTCGATTAGCTTAAATGAAGAATTTTGAGTTTATAAAGATAGTACTTCTCTGTGTGCTGCATTCGAAAAACGGACATAGATACAGAATAACCAGTTTATAATTCATGAAACACACTGTACATTCTAAATTTAATGTATATTTTAATATACGGAAAATTATTTTATATTTAATTAATATAATATTGATTATAAATACATAAATACAATTACCATATCAACCAGCGCAATGTAAATGAACATTCCTCCTGCGATGGCGAATATCCAATAACTAGCTTCTTGAACATTGCCTAATGCGATACCAATTAGCATGCCGACAAAGCAGAGTAGGGAAGACACCATGTTGTAGAATAAAGCTTGTTTCACTTTCATTCCAGTTTTTAATAGCACCGCAAAATCCCCTGTTAAAATTGGGGAGAGTAAAATTGTCATTCTGCTATAATATTTAAGAAATACGAATACCTTGGAAGATATTTACAGTAAAAAGGATTTAACAAATGTGTTCAATTATTTATAGAATTCGCTACTTAAAATATATTGAAGATCATCTCGAGCTATAGTCTAAAAAGAGTTGATATAGAAGAACAAACAACATTTTTATTCTCAAATGTTTGAGGAAAGTATAATTTCAAATTTATATGTAATAAATTTATACGTTTTCTGACAAAATTTTCATTTAAAATAAGTAAAAAATGTTGTTCTAAATTTTCATTTTGTTTTTAAAAAAATGCATGCACGAGATAACAAATGAAGAATTAAATGTGAAAACATGATATATATTCTGAATTACGTATACATGAGTATTATTTCATTAAATTATTTCAATTTAGTGTCAAATTTCAATCGTTCAAATATATTTTTTGATATTTCTATTAATCATTTCTTTTTTTATCGACAAATGTTCATTATATATGTATATATATATATTATTAATTACATTAATAACAAAGGGACTTTTTTTAAAAATCGGAAAAATATATTCTGAAGATTAATTTCATTTAAAAAACTTTCTTTTTAATCAAAAAAGTTTTAATAATGAAGAATAATATAATTTGACAGAAAGTTAATTGGTTTTATTTAAACAATAGCACGATCTCTCTCGACCGCCAAATTTTGAAATTGAATTTATTAAGCAGACGCACCCAAAACAGTCAAATAGTTAAATGAAAAATTATTTAATTCAATCTAAGAGTTAATTTCAGATATCTACGAATATCTACGAATAAAGAAAATAAAGGGAACTGAATGAGACTGAATTCACACTAAACTAAATAGAAAAAATATTTATGAATATACGATTTTTATGTTAAAAACTATTAAACATTAGTTACTGTATTCTATTTTAATCTAAACAAATTAATTAATGTAACTTTTATTTAGAACGACTATTTACTCTGAATCAAAAACTAAAATTATAAAAATACAAAAATTAAAGATTCCATATTTTAGAATAAAATAAACATAATTTAACACAAAAGTATTAAATAAACATGGCAAAATTGTAATATAAAATACTTTTAAAGTTCTTTAAAACGAACACAAAAATAATCTATAACCTTCGAATTATTAAAAAATAAAGATATGCTCTATAAAGATTTCATGAATTTAACATGAAATTTTTCCCATATCTGTGTTTATAATAATATAGAGGCAAAAAATAACACATCTTCTGTTATGTTATGATGGAATAAGTTATTATACGTTTTTGAAGAAAAGATTTCTTTGTTGTCAAGGATATTTCCGCAAGTTTTAATGTGTAGAGAAAATGTTCTTTTTTCATAAGAGAAAAATAATAATTTGTAAAATAAAAAGAATCGTTTACTAATTTATATTTTACTACTGTTTTTAGTTAATTTTCGTTTATTTTTAAGATAAATATTTTTAACGAATAATATTTATTGAGTGATCTTTTTGTAACTTGAATTATTAATAAAAACATTATAAATCACAATACAGTAATGTCTTGGAGGGGGAGATATAGATTTAAGAAAACAGGATGTTTTTGACAATTAATAAACGAAGAATTCCAGAGTATAGGTCCATCACTCTGAAGGGACTACATATTTAAAATAGATATTGCAAAAGTTTAATGAAGAAACAGGGATTGGTGGGAATAATGACAATTGATTATTGATTTGGAAGACATTGCGGAGATTATCACATACAAAGTAGAGAGTTCAGAGACTATGAAATATTTCTAAAACATTTTATATTATGTTTTTTAATATATATAGTTCATTTATCAAATAATATTTTCAAATTGAATTTATAGCTTTGTTTAAAATGTCAATGTCTCAAATAGAATTTCAAGGATAATATTTTATTTTTCAGACTATAAATTTGGCTGGCTGTAACAGTTACTCAAAAAGATTTATGGACCATGCGTTCCTGAGGGAGTTTTTATCAATAATTAAGATTTCTTGCAATACTTCAGTTATTTATATTTTATGAGTTTGTTTAATGATATTTTAATGTTTAGATCACATAGAACTGTGACTGTAATTAATTTTGTTTACACATTACAAGATAAAGGAATACTTACCAAACTTTAATGAAATATAGTGTTTAAATGTAACAAATAAGATTGTACATTTATTTATAAGTAAAATGTTTGGTTCATAAGTTATGTGAATACTTTATCTTAACAGAAAGTATATATAACAGGGATAATTTATATATATGGCAAATTCAACTATGAGAAAGAGAGGAAGATATACAAAGTTGGTGATTGAAAAGGGAAAACACAAGGATGGCTTGATAGCCCTTTTAGCCGTCTGGAAACAGAAATCCATTTATCGGAACAAAAAGTGGAAGAAACTTTTATACAAGTGTTGAAAGTTTTGTAATTATTTATCTCCTTCTCCGTTCAGTCAGTATAAATTTGTCAGACTAAAGTGATTTTTCAGGCTATAAAATGCATGGCCTAATTTATAAAGATTTTTCGGAGCCTAAATTTGGCAGCTGCTCTTTGTATTAACTTTTTTACCGATTGTAAAATGGGTTCTCGTTGTACTATTACATATGTATACAATTATTTATCTTTCATTTTAGAAATGCTTTGTGTTGATACAGAAGGGAAACACAAGTAGCCTTACCCAATTCATGGGGAAGTTCGTGACAAAAAACGGCTACTGCAGTGCTGATGCCGCCTGAAATACCCTGAGCAAAGGCAGCTCCTGAAAAAATAGGAAGAGAAAACAAAATTAAATACAAGAAAAAGAATAAAGGAGTAGAACAATTATAGCTAATATATATCAATTAATTTATTCGCACCCACTAATTGTTAGCCATAAAATTCTGAAGTATCACGTGCAAATTGATACTATCATGACTTTTTAAATTTATTTATCGAGAAAATCATTTTGTTTTAACTAAGGTATGGGAAATTTTCTATATTCATATAAACCAGAATAGATAGACATTTAATCGATATCTGCTCATATAAAAGTTCAACATGTTGTTAATATTATGATTCCCTGCTTAATTGTTGTAGCTTTATCATAAAAAAAAACATCGTTAGATCGATAAATATTATGATAAAAATTAAAAATAGCTGATATAATTTTTATAATTTTTCACAAAATAGAAGTCAAACAAAAATAGAAGTCTTTTTCAATATAAATCATACATTAATTATATCTATTAACTTTATATAAGATTCCAGTCGAAGATGACATGTTATCGGAAAACAATGACAAATGCATTCATACTCTACGCACAGGTTTCTATAATTATAAGTTCGAAACTGATTCAGTGGGGAAAAGGTTTTATTTCAACATAGAAATATTGATTTTCTTAATTGGCAGCTGAAAATAGTGATACAAATAAATTTATATGGAATTCAAGAGAATGAAAATTTCCGATAAATTAGTTTGACGACATTTTGAAGAGGTATAATTTAAAGCTGTGTTAGGATATAGACTAGATTTAACGCGCTTTTTCGAGGGGAAATTCAAACCTTCCACATTTTAATTGTCACGAGCTTTTAATTCGATTGTCGAGATAAATAGCCTGTCTATTGATATTTTTCCAAATTCCTCCTTTAAATCTACAAAATGACTGGAGGTATATATATTTTATTGTGAAAATATTCTTGTTTTAATTTCATACAATTTATATCAAATTCAGCTTTCTCATTTAACCTTTATCATTGACTGAACTTTTTTGCCGCGTGGTTCCAATAAAGTTGGTATTCGTTAGAATTAAGTTTTATTGTAATTATATCAAAATGTCAAATTAATATCAATTAACTTGGAAATTATTTTAATAGATTAAATTATTAAACAATATACATATAGTATTATTAAAGTTATAAAAAAGAATTACATTTTATTTACATACGAAAACTCTATAAAAAGACAATTAGTAATTATCTGGATCAGGCTGATAATAAAAATGCTGGTTTTGATCATATCATTCAAAAATAAAAACAATTTAGTCTTTCTATATTGCTGTTACGTTTTTGGGAAATTAAAAAAGACCTTGAAACAATTTTATATTGCTTCAGAAATAAGCAAGACAAATTTAAAATAATTGAATTAATTTCACCCCAGTATACAAACCTATAGCTATAATTAGATAAATGGATTGTTCTCTTCAACAACTTTCGTTCATCCTATTTCAAAAACTCAATTAATTTTCTCACCGATGGCAAGTCCGTCACTAAAGTTGTGAAGTCCATCGCCAAGAATAACCATCCAGGCTACAGCGGCAATGGATCCAGGAACCTGAACAAGAATTTAGAATAATTTCTTATATTTAACGTTTCTCGAAACGATTGCAGAATGTTTTTTTTCAATTTGGACAATTTTTCCAACTTATTCCTTTAGAAACTTGAACAATGCTTTTGAAAAAGAAATACGAATAAAGAATAGTTAAATAATGGAAATACGATAGAGTGCAAATAATACTATACATGTTTTAATTAATTGTCTTGAAACAATAAAGATAAAAGTATACTTATCATTCAAAAGATAAGCATACGGCTATAATCTAGCAAATGTAGAATCTATTTTGTGTTCCATACGTTATAATAAAAATTATTATCATATACACATAAGGAGAATTCTCTCGCTTATCAATACTGAAAGGACCCTATTAAATCCCTTTATTATTTTAATGCGAATAAAATGTTAGAGGTTAGTTAATACTATGTGTTTAGAGAAACTAAGGGTGATAGTCCCGACAAGAATCCTGTTAAATGATTTATTCAGAGGGATCAATATAGGAAACAGGTTAACTTTCATATTCATTGCACTTGGTTGCTTTGCGGTATAATTGTAAATGGAATGAAAATAATTTCATTTTAATGTGAATTATATATACCCTACAACGTGCACAGCAACCGTTTTAATTAAAATGCAACAAATTAATATCTGCGGTGGAAACATTAACACAGAATGTTCATATTTTTGCAAAGAATTATTGAATAGATGCATAATTGTTAAAAATCGATTTATAAAATAAAAAGGTAAAAATTCGTTCACTTGTATAAAAACAAAGCATAAGAAGTATAATATATTAACATTCTTTACTATATACATATAACACATATAGTATAATTCCTTAAATATTGTTAATACTATTAAGCATTGTAAAACTCGGTTTTTGTTTACAAAAGATTATTCAGAATAATATGCATCTGGATAATGTGTCTATAAAAAGGAAGTAATCCTAGACATTCAAGCCTTTTCTTTAGGATATGTAGACGACTCTCATCAAATAACAAAAGTAAAATGATTTTGTTATTCACATCGTACAATTATCATGTTACATTGAATTATATTCGAAGATTTTCTTTTTAAATATAAAAATTATCTTTTCAGAAGTCATGTTATATTTCTTCTATATCTTAAATATATAATCTTTCGGTTCCGTTAAATTCACAACAATGTCTCGATTAGCTATAGCTACAAATCACCACCCACCTCATGAGAGTGTCCATGACCATGACCGTGTCCTCCATGACCATCCTCCACCTTGGCGGAAGAAACATGTTCTTCCGATCCTGCATGGACATCGTTCTCAGCCTTTTCAGTCAAGCAGGTGGTTTCATGCACATCATCCAAATTGCAATCTTCGGCTTCTTCGGCAACACGTGTCATTTGCAGATCAATAGCCTTCATGGCTGAAAAGAGTAAATTATTTTCAAAACTTTTGATAAAAGTTCCAGAGACATGATAAACTATGCTCAACCAATAATTTTATTGTATAGAATAATTTGTGCACAAAACTCCATCAAAAATAAAATCACATTATAATTGATACTTAAAAATATCTTACTTATTATAACAATAAAATGTGATATAAAATAGCTCTCTTTGAAAGTATTAATAGAATATTAATAAATTTTCATTCGCTATAGAATTATTCACACAATCTAAAACACATATTGAACAAAAAAAATTATAAAAAATCTTTTTTATAACAACAACCAAGAAGACGGCTTTATTTAGTGAGAATGATCTTTTTTGAAAATGTGCAAAATTGTCCCCTTAATACCGGTAATCAGGTAAAACTTCTTTAGAAACAATAATTGTAAAAGCTAACCACGTCAGCTGTATATAGAAATTGCAACCAGCCTCTAAATGGTTCATATAATAATATCTTATTTTGTCCTGATTCTTGTTATTGGAAAAGTTGACTCAATTAGTCGGTCAATCGATACGGTATGTACTCTTTTGATAAGATTTCCTGAATGATTGTGTCTGTATAGTGCAGGTTATAATTCCATCAATTTACGGCGAATTTATTTGAGAGGTTATTCTATCAACCAAGATGATTCAAACAAAATCAAATTTGTAAAAAAAAACTACAAATACGAAATGAGAGCAATTATAACTGTCTATAATAAATTTTCAACTTATTCACATCTGTGCTATGAGATATTTTTACCGTACGATATTAATTTAAAGTTTATTGTCTTAAACTGGGAGGTTAACACACTTCATGGATAATTTATTATGATATGAAGTTTTTTTAAATATTCTATTTCATGAGTACAAAGGTATATGAACAGTAGAATACTTGTTAAAAATCTCATATTTATAGTAATGTGTTAACATTTAGAGAATACTAAATATTGAAATATTGATTATGCCAGTCATCTGGACACATTTTGACAAATGAGTTTAAATCTTTGAGACAAATTTTTGATATTTTTAACCATATATAACCATATACCATTTTTAAAATAACCATATAAATGTGAACTATTTCATTTATTAATATTGTTCAAATGAGTGTTTACATGTTTAAATAGACCGTTTATTTAACCCCATATTTGCATATTTCAACCTTTTGCAGACCATATAAATACAATTACAAGACAATTTGACACAAATTTTGAAATAATAAATCAAAAATCTTTGTTGTTACACAACATGAAATAATTATTAAAAACACTAAATCAAAATATAAATTTATAAATTCATTCGGTGATTTTGGCATTTTATGCTTTTAAGTTTTCGTTATAATCCGATGTTTATAATATAAAAGATTGATACATTATAAAAAAAAATAGTTATAAAAATTAGTTTTATATCTTTGCAGAAAATGTTTAATTACAATAATTAGGCTTCTTTTATGTTTAGAAATAATCGTTATTGTATCGTTAAATTGAAAAGCTTTATATCCATTTAGCTAATTATAATTATTAATTAACCATTAATAATTTTATAATAAATAGTCGATATTATTAGTTGGTATAATTAGTCGATAAAATAATTGCAACAATCTACAGACGATTTATAAGTCTCTACGACATATAATTTTATATAAAAAAAGATAAACATGATAATCCAAATTTTGTATTATGGTTAATTATTATACATAATATATATATCTACAGTAAACTACAACATTATAGTCATTTATTTATCATTGTGTTCAATATGTAAGACGCCTTTTTCTACACACAAATGCATTCGTCGAAAAGTATCCATGATGATTAATTCATGTCTAATTCATTAGATCGTCTTCTTAGTGGCATAATTGGGTTATCGTGTACTGATTCTGTTACATTATAAATTTCATCACCTCGTTCACTTGGTCGCCCAGAACGCTTTTTATTCAAAATCGTACCACTTTCAAACAACTTCTCCTCCTCACCATTACATCTATCTTGTAATCGTTTTTTAATTATCTCACTGCTGCTATGTTTCGTCAGATTCATGATACCATACAGCAGCTAAAATTCGAAACTCTTACTCTGGTCAGTGATAACATGCCCGTAGACAGGGGGAATTAGGAGTGATTATTTCAAATTTTCATAACGCCAAAAAATTTATGAACAATTTGTTCATCTTATACCTAATAAATATGTGTTATATTATGCCTTACTGTAATTAATTGCGACTTTTAAAATTTTATTTATCATAGACAGTAACCATAGATGTAAAACTAATAATTTATAAATGAAGTAAAATAGATAGTACTTATATAAAATTCTATGTCGTAAGGACTAAGGAATCACCCTGTAGATTAAAATTTTTCTTTTTATTAAATGTTGTAAATTTTTGGGATAGGATCGAAATAAAAAAAAATTCGGAGTTATAACCGAAAAAGTTTCAAGAGATAATAGTCTCGTGATTTTCCTAATTATGTACAGTATAAGTCTCTGATTTTACCAAAATCATATTAGGATGCGTGATATGTCAACTATTATGTCTATTAAAATTTTTGAAAATCCTGTACATACAAAACCAATGACCCACTTATTCTTGACACTTCACGTGACCTACTTATCCTTGACACTTCACTTGACCTATTTATCCTTGACACTTCATGTGATTGTTATTCATTTATTTTTTATCCAATTTATTTCGGTCGTTAAGTCATATCATGGAATATTTTCAGAATTGCTGAAAAGTTATCCTATGAGATTTATTTACTAATCTATGATCAAGGATTCATTACTCATTTTCTATTTATATAACGTTACTAACGTGAATTACAGTTATGTTTAGGGTAAAGTGTTTATCTGACAAGTATGAAACCGGTGGATCTCAAAATACAATAAATTGCTAACTATATTAAATTTTCAGACAAACCCATCAGTGAAAATATTCTGAAATAGAATACGATAGTTTGAAAATAATTCACATCATGTTTGCTATTGTTTCCATCGTTTTTATTTTAACATTGAAAGATAGAGTAACGCAATATTTCATTTCTATTTGATTAATAGGCAAGACAAATAATTAATTAGTTCACTATATTATAATCAAATATGTCAAAAAGTATCATTTTTTTCTTTTGAAAGATCGAAACATTAAGTAATTAAAAACGTCTCATTTATCAAAATTTTATAATATTTGTAAAAGAGCTTTAACATTTTTAATATTTACTAAAGTTAAAAACTAATTTCTTATTCAAATCATTAAAAATTACAAAAGTATTTAGAATAATTTTAATATTGACACAAATTTTATCGAAATATTTGTTTTATTTTTATTTTCCTTATGAAAGGTATCATTAAAGTTCAGACATCAGTGAACTATTAAGTAAGTTGTTACATTACCATTAAAATTTAAATATAACAATATTACTATTTCTAATAAACAATAATAATTCTAGTATATCTCATTTTCCTACAACATTTTTATTCAGTCGTATTATTTTGTAGAAAAGAAATAAAAAATATTTTACAAACCAAATTTTGAGATATCTTTACAAAATTATTATTCATAAAATTTTATAAATAGTAATAATTTATTATAGATATTTTAAAGAAAAATTAAAAAGATTCCAAAGCTACTTCTTGCCTTTTTCCAGATATTCATTGTCCTATACCCGGAGATACCCGAAGAAAAACATTTCTTTTGTTTGTCGGATTACGGAAGAAAATAATTATATTATTGACTATTTTAACAACGATTTTAATAAATCATTTTTGTGTAAATCATCTTCCTAAAAATGCAGATATACCTATAAGTATTTCACATTTGAAATACGAAAAACTATAATAATATTGATTAGTAGACTAATGGAAGCAGCGACAAGAGGATGACCTCGTTAAAGATTATTTCTAGAGATTTTAAGTAATTGATCCAATTAATTGATGTATAAAATTTATTATGAATTGTAGATTCTTGTGGAAATGGAGTCAATTGACTGACATTGGGAAATATGTTTATTTCGATCGCTTAATGTAGAATATATTTAATTAAGACATGGAAATATAATCTAGATACTTTACTTAGGAACAGAAAAGGAGGAAGTTTTTCTGACTTTGAGACAGCCTTCAATTTTGGTTTTGATAATTGCAAATTAGTTTTTTGTTTCTTATTCTTTTGAATATATTTTCACCTCTTTGTACAATTTTGGTGTATTTTTTTATTTCAAAAACACAATATACGCATCAACACAATGACGAAGATTGTCAATGCTTTCATCATTAATACTTTTCCAGCAATAGATTTAATTTAATTATATAATATAATATTGCTCTGAATTTATAAACCTAGTTTATGTGAAATATTTTATCAATGTCCTATTTTTGTAAGTTTTTGTTGGTGAAATAAAGAATCTAGTATGGTCAATATTGTGAGTTAATTATTATGTTTTGTCGTAAAAATGAAAAATAATTAATGATTAACAAACTAATTAAACCCTGTGCAACGGTGTATAAATATTCTTCGCGTGATTCATTCCACAGTCATATGTTTCAATACTGTAAAACTGGCCTCATTGATTTTTAATTTTCAAATGCATAGCATTGAAATACATAAAAATAATCAAAAGTTATCATATTATATTCAGATTAAAATATAATAGGTTTTTTATAATACATTGTCTAAATCCATTATGTATGCATAATGAAATGGAAGTTTATTCAAAGTTATTAGACTTTACAAAATTCGTTGATTCAGATATTCAGATACACAAATTAAGATATATTATTATTATTATTATTATTAATTAATGTTATTATAATTGAGGATGGCGCTGAAATGTGACCCATTTATTATTATCCACACAGTGGGATATAATGTCCTTGCCATTATATTATAAAGATCAAAGAGTTGGCGCGCAATAAAAAAAATTAAAATCTATTTGAAGTATTATTTAAATTGGGACTTTATAATAAAAAACTTCCCTGAAATCGCAATAAAGAAATCCGGCGTGCATTATTATTCATCGAAGTAAAATCAAATTACCTTTTCTACCGAGTCCAGTGGTCATGACATCCTCACCCGAAGCGTCTAGAGCTTCCGATAAATTGCGACCTACGACTGAATCTTTTCGGATGTATCTTCCAGCGTTCCCCTTTTTTACTTTTGGATGATGTCCTTCATGACCTTCTTGTTGGTGCTTCAACTCATGTTCCCGCTCCTCCTGTGTGCATATTGAAGGTGGAAGGTTATAATGATTAATATAATATAGGAAAATAACGACACTATATACAATTATTTCGAAATTTGGTGAATATATCAATACAAACTTAACAATACGACATTAACAAGAAAACATTAAAAGCTTGTTAAACACATTAAAGCTCTTTTATCTCTGGGAAAAGTTTTGCTTTTGCATTCATAATATACTGACAGATTTCTACATTAGGTAATGATAAACGTATCCATAACAATTAATTTTTTAATAAAAAATTAAATATCGCAACTGCATAGTGTTAACTTTGCAAAAATAATTTTAGCATCAACGATAGTAGACATAAATTTCCATCAGTGACACGCAATTTTTTCTTCTAATTTTAATATATGTATATCTACATGTTTTACAAAATCATTAGAAAGAAAATTAGACAAATTCACTTCGTGCAATCCACTAGAAGACAGTGAATCTATCCCCGTTTCAAAAAAAACAATTAAGGTTTTTTAAGCTTAAGTTAAGGCAATTTTAGAAAACCATTTCTTCCTTTTATTAAAAGTTACAATGAATTGGAAGAATAAATGGCAACAATCGATTCAACAATTTCTTTATAGAAATAAATTTAAAACTTTATTCAATAAAAACTATCAAAGTTTTAGAAATGATAACTTAACAGAAATTAATAATTTTAATATTATATTATATTTGGTCCAATTTAGAACAATCTATAGGATTACAACTGGTTAATTCGATTTAATTCAAAATTAGATTTAACTTTACAACTTAAATAATGGAAAAATTCTGCTTTGAACTTACCGCAGTTATTTAAAAAAAAGATTTATATTTTAATACTACAATAATTATCATATAGATATAATTAAAGTTCATTGTGACTCTATTATGAGAAATAAAAATATATTAATTATTGACTTATTTATATATAAAGTGAATTTGAATCAATATAGATCGATCAGAATTGATTAATTTTAAATATAAAAAACTATTTTTAAATTCCAATACATATTAAACAAATTCTATTAAAATGTTGCAAAAAAACATTTTATTTTTTATTAAAACTATTTATATAATCAATATTAGTTGACAATATAAACAAGATTAATATACATGTCTACATAGTTTATTTATAAAATAGAAATTCACAAATTGTAAAATATGCGCACTCTGTAAAATAATTATGGCCGGATAAACAAATTATTAGTAGACAATTTTTTTAAAGAATGTAATTCAAATTCAAATGTAAATCTAAACAAATAAATATTAATTAATTTATTAAAAAATAAAATAAAATAATATCTATTAATAATTTTACCAACTTCTAAAAAAGAACATGCCCTTCATAGAATAATTTATCTCAAATTTTTTGCATTGATTACTATTTACTCATTTTAAAATCTATTGTAAATTGGATCAAGGACTTTATCCAACTGTTCTTTTGTGTTGTCCAGCAAATATAATTCACAGATGGGAACAATTGCCAAAGCGACAATTAACTTAGCTATACGAAATGAAGACAAACGCAATAAAGTGTCTACCCAGCAGCTTCAGTTTAGAAGGTGCAATTTGTGTGCTATCACCCTTCAACTCCACCTCTCAATCTATCACCGTGTTTATCGACGATAAGTTTGTCAACAATGGAAGGAGAAAAAGAGAGTTAATTCGTATGTATGCTGCTGAAGATTCGATTTTTTTAGGAATTAGTCTGTAACTGTGTAAATTGTAGAATATTTGCCTAAATATGATTTACTTAGCCTTTAAAACAAAACAATTTAAATGTAGTAATATTTTCCCTTCTTTAATTTGGATACCTTTAAAGATTTTACTTAAGTGTGACAATAAAGTCAGACAATATATAACAGTACTATATATATATATATAATATAATTAAATGACAAATATTATATATTTTAATATAGTATACATTAATTAGTAAGTGTTATCACATTTAAAATAAGTTTTATATATTTTAAAAGCTCTGAAGAGATTCGATTAAGAAGACAATAAATAATTTTCTAATACGAATAAGCGAGCTTTGGCATCCTGATCAAAACTTATTTATTAAATAATCGAAATCGAAGTTTCCATCTCACGCAATATTATTCGTTCTTATTTTTATTATATGATAGAAAAGTATTTTAATATAATATTTCAATTCTATTTCCAACTAGTATAACTATAAACACCTGTACCCACTACGAATATAATCAGCTGTTAAAAGTATTCCAATTATATGTAAATGGGAAGGTAACTACGCTTTCTCAATCCGCAGTCACATTTGTGTCATACAATATATATTATAAATAAAAATGATATTTTAGTAGAAGTTTTCTTAGTTTATCTCATTAAGCAAATGGTCGTCTCATATTCTTAACATTAACTGATCCGATTACAGAGAAATCGTAATTACATTTTTCTGTTATTTTTATAAAACGAAAGATAGAGTATATATCCTTATACAGAGAAGTATATAACGTCTATTCATTTCGATTCTTATTTTTTGATTAAATAAATATTTTAAAAAACATTCATATTTTTAATAGAATGGTAAGCAGGATTACAAATACCTATTTATAAATATGCTATATGCTATATGATACAATGTATATTATCAATGGACTATAATAATACGTGTTTTTCTAAAATAAATAGGAAAATAGCTTATATTTTGATAAAGTAAAATATTTAAAACATGAAACTGCTGTATGACATTCAATTGGTAACACTGATATGGCGGAGTGTGTCAGAGAGGCACATAATATATACAATACAATTAATACAAAACGAACCGTAAGAACGGGTGATTCGGACCAGGGTTGGTAATTCGAGTCACCTTGTCTTTTTATAGATATGTGGACTTTATGAAATACTTAAAGCATATTATCGATCTATAATTATACCAAAATTAATTTTATAGTGTACCAAGGCAGTAAATATCACTGGTTGAATATTCATTTTTTGAATGCTCGACATGTCTTTAGCATTTTAACATCTTGGTCCTGTATGTTGGCCTAATATATATTTTTGTAATATCTGTTTATAGTGGCCCGAATACCCTTCCTTAATAAAAATTTAACAAATTATCATTATGGATAAAATAATGCTTTTCAGTTTCTTTTAATGGATAATCAAACACTAAATGCCTGCACTTCATAGAATGGTTTGGATTCCAATAGCTTAAATAACGAATATAGTACAGACACAAAAAATAGCAAAAATATGTCCTGAATTATCCGTTTTTAAGGAATATAATAATAAAACTAAAATAAAAGTAACGTTAATAGAAACTACAGTAAAAATCAAATGATATATATTTTTTTAAATTCTAAATTTTTAAATATCTAGACTTTATGTCTTTTTCTGTGATAAGAAAATTATTCCTACACTTATTTTTGAAGAAAGCAATTATATTGTTTGTATTTTTGTCCTTCCAAATTATTATTATTATTACATTGACTACCTCCTATAAAATATAAATAATTTCAGAATGAGACATATCTATAAATATTGTTGCATTTATACAATATTGCAATTCTAACAATGGTGGATTCAATCTCTTGTAATTAAAAGTTAAGCCATGCGATAAATTTTTTTACATTGTTCAATTGAAAGTAAAATGCGAAGCGATTTTGAATTATTATTTTGAAATGATTTAAATTGTTGTTGTTGAGATTGTGAAAACAAAATATTAAAATAAATAACACAAATGGAAATAGTACTTCACAATAAAAAGACATTTACACAAAGAATAAATTGCAAATGTTGCAACTAGGCTATGTGAACAAAAATAAAATAGTAATGAGGAAGAATTTGGCATTTTAAAAAACAATTTTTGAAAATGGATTTAGCAAATGCAGAAAGCGAAAATAATTAATTTTAAAAAGAATTTTAATTAAATAGTGGCTTCAGAAAATAATCACTTCTTCCTCACTTTCTGAAAACATGATGATTCTAAATATATTCGTACTCACATTTTCCCTGTTTCTTACAGAAACATTGTTACTTGGAGCTTTCGATTCCTTTGTTAAAAGAAAATATCGATTATTTTTACAGTGCTGCTTTACTATTATTACGATAGTAAGCGTTTGACAGGTGTATATGTAATTTAAAAAATCATTAAAAATATGTTTATTTTAAAATGAATGACAAATTGGTACAAAAGAAATGAGTTAATAAAAAATAAGTATTGTATTATTCTGCTAGTGATTTATGGTAAAAATGTAACTTTATTAAAATATATTGTAACTGATTGTGTAAGTAATGTGAGCAAATGAGACATTTTCTAAAATTATTTATATCAACGTACTTTGAAAAATGATTCAAAGTACAACAAAATTTTAGTAAATGAGAGATAAAACATAAGCAGGATACAATAAAAATATCTCTGTCATAGAAAATAATGATTTGAATTTAATTTAATTTAAATCGATTGATATATTAATAAAATATTTTAATTTCATTAAATAATTTGTAGTCAAATTATTCAGAACATACATTTGAATAAGCGATTGATAAATCTCTTCCATCGCTCTTTTTATAAAAATTGTTATGTGTCCATTATTACGGTCATAAAAGTCTTATGCAAAGGAAAGGTTTCTGGTGCAACTTTTAAAAATATTTTGATTTAATATACAATATTTGTTGTTATTGAAAAAATGATTTCGACTTAATATATTTTAGTTGAGGTTTTTTAAAAACATATATTTATCATCGATTTTTAAATCATGTAAATATTTTTTCTTTGTTCGGAATTTCGATCTAAAATTTCGTAGATATCTTGAATAATTCAAATATTTGGTCATGAACTTTAAGTAATGACTAATTCTTATATCAGTGTGTGTGGGTGTATTGATTTTCACTGATGACAAACGTGTTCGAAGGAGTCAAAAGCTTTTCATCATTTATCATGAGACAGATAAAGATTAATAGTGGGGAGAAAACCCTTACATGAGAGAAATGTGAAAGAGGAGAAGCAATGATAAAAATTGTTTGTGTCGATCATTAGTATAAAATATAGGAATGATTATTTTTTTAGGAAGCCACAGTTCAAAAGACTCTTACCTTTTGTGCTTTCTTTTCCGTTCGAGATTCGGAAATCATGGCGACGAGTTTTTCTGCTAAATAGAAGAAATAGATGCCTGTTAGAGCAGCCAAACCCTTGTAGATCGTCTCCGTATCGTCATGCTGATGTTTGACTCCTGTTTTCTCCAGGACACTCGCAACAATCGCCTGTAGACGGAAAATATTTTGTATTTGTATTACATCAAATTAATGTTCTTAACAATAGTATAACATAGGTAACTATTTTCGTCTATTTGTAAATATATATATATTTAAATTTGAGGTTTCGAATGGCTATCGCTTAAAAATTGTTGGTTTTTCTTCTCATAATTCGAAGAATTATTTCGGCAAACCAACAATATTTTAGATTTAGTGTTAGATGTTCATATTTCATCCTCCAAGAACATTGTAACCTCTTTTAGTTGGAATATGCTGATAGAGTGTCTATAACTCAGAGCGTTTTGGAATGTCTTGTTAGATAGGGCTTTTTGGAAGAGTCCTAGATAAGGTATAACTATATATTTTATTGGAAATAACAAATAGTTTGACTAAAAATATACTTTTGATATAGTCAACCAATTGATTTTTTAAAATTCAAGATATAGGTACACATATTAAAATGTATAAAGATTAATCAAAACTAAACTGTTTCATATTTTTATGACGTTGCTTAATTTAGAAAGTTAATAATACCGTTTATTATTAGTGAGTTATAAACAAACCCTCTTTTTCAAACATTTTTATTGATATTATTTGTTTATAATGATATTTAAAAACAGATATCTTGAAATTAAATTATGAAAGGTATGTATATATATTTACTCAAACAATCTATCAATTAATTAACGAGTTTTCCACAACAAGTCAAAAAAATAATGAAAAATTATTTGATAACAAATATAGATTTATGTTACGAAGAATGAAATGTTTCCTACCAAGAATTGTGTTACTGTCAGTTTTCCAACCCAAAAAAAGGATAATATTTTCATTCCATTATGTCTAATTCGAATCGATAATTTTGAGAAATATTAATTTAAAAAGAAAATTGAAATTCTGAGTAATTTAGAGGAATTATATAAATTATACATAGAAAATCCAGAGGTAAAGATAAGAAACACGATATTATACTTATAAGGAGAACTTCTATTTTGGTGGAAAGTGTCAGTGCAGAGAGAAACATAATAAAATTATAAAGGTAAACTACAATAAAATTAACCATTAATTTATAAAAAATAATTTAACAATTGAATTTCCAGTAAGGCGGAATATTTGTTCGAACCGTTTTAAGAGCCAAAAAATGAATTCAATATACGAGTATTTGTGATTTTGAAACTGAATCAGGTGCCACTAATGTTAGTAATCCTTTTATAAAACTGTTTATTATCATGTTATTATTAATTAACCAAACTTATACACTAATTAATCGTATAAAAAATTTATCTAATGATCCATAAATAAATACTATTTGTTCGTCATTTTTATATTTGATAATTTGGAATTTTATTTTACTTTCATTGTTCTGATTTTTTAATTTTTCCATTACCACTTCAAAAAGAAGCATTTGTACATTATATTACCATTATTACTATGAATAATTGTTTGTATAAATATTTAGTAATTTATCGAATTTTAAGATTTTTCCAATTAAAAAAGCGATTAAGTTCGTTTGATTTAATTTTTGACATTTTTAATATGCAGAAATCTATTTTAATGTCAAGTTCAAATTTAATTTCCAGACTTCAATCATTCGTTACTAACAATATACACATATTCTATAGATTTTTACTGATATGTTAATATTTTTATTAAATATGATTATAAAATATTGCGGTTGAATATCGACTATTGAATACGACTATCGGGTGACAATAGAACACTAATATTAATTGCAAACACCATCAATTTAAAAATTTCCGAACCCATGATGGCGACCTAATAACGAAATTAGATATTATGAAAATTGTGTTTATAGTAAATGGAATAAATTATAAGTTTTAATTTTTTTTATATAGGCTATAAGTTAAAAGACATGGAACTAAAATAGGTTATATTTTAAGTAGTTTGTTCTATACTATAACATTAACAGAGTAAAACTTATTATTGATATGATACTTTCTTTTTCATGTGTTTTTATGTTTTTGTAAGGTACTGCTCTTATAATTGCAGTTCTAAGCTTAAAGTTCCAACGTTAAGTCACATAATATTTTTTCTAGTGATATAATTTCCATTTTTAATAATGGTTTAAATATATTTTTCGTGCACCATAATTGCTCTATAGTCTACTCAAGTTTTCAGTAAAAATCATTACAAAATAAATCGGAAGATTTTTAAAATTTTAATCATCTTATAATCTTCAGTTCAACGAATTAATTTCATCGCTTATCACAGTAAACAGAACCGTTTTAATTAATATATGAGAGACAATAAAACCAACGGGAGTTCTAAAATATATTGTTAAAATGTTGAATATACAAACAGCTTCATTTTATGTGCAATGAAATAATCTATTAAATATGATCTAGGTATCAACATTGGAAATATGAATAATTATTGACTGTTATCATGGAGATTTGACATTTCATGAAATTATTTATTATATAGCCATTTTTTAATTTGTTACACATGAAAAATTACTGAACAGTCATTTATTTATACGATTATATTTAATTGCAAGAAATGTTTTCCGGAAATATTTCACAATAGTCTACGATTTAACGTAGGATAATTTACGACGATAATTTATTTTAGATTAATAGGTCTAGTAAGAGCGTTCAAAGTCAAAACGGCCTGCTTCTGATGTTTCCATAATCAATTTATTATCCCAATTCAAGCCATTTTTAACGCAATGTAAAACCATTTTTTACTATCTTTGGTCGTATGTAAATGATCATGATTTGTATGTTACATATGTGGACTTTTATAAAACTAAAAAGGATAAATTTACATGAGGCAGCAAATGAAGCATAGCATCTCCCATTAATGACCCAACAGCCAGAGCAACAAGAAATTGAATCACATGGTTGTAGAAAGATTTAGTAACTAAGGGAACCACTGCTACTCCAGCCAATCCAACTAGACTGATCACAACAATGGATACTATAGACGCAATCCAAACTAAAATGGAAAAAAAATATTATAAAATTTTAATATTAAAAAATAGATTAAATTATTATTGTTTGAAGAAGTCAAAGAATAAATAAATTCATGTATTTAAAATGTTTTTTGTCGAGAGATCAAATATGTGAGCTCCCTTTAGACCCTGGCTACAAAACCTGAAAAACCGATTATTTCAGAATCAGCTCTTTAAACGCAAAGATAATGAAGTTGTTATACTTTTATACACTCTAACTTTTCTATGTTTGTGTGTGAAATAATAAAGCAAGAATATTAAATGATGCTCATAATGTATGTTTTGATTGTAATTATATAAACTTAATTGATTGTTATTAAAAAAGAAAGTAATATTAATTGAATTGTCATTCGATTATTTAATATGTATAATAAATAGTTTGTACATAATTTGAATTTTTATTTTTTTCAACATAAAAATATCAATAAATTATATTAAATATTTTAATTATTTAAAAAGATATAAAATTATATATTAATGGAATAAATCTGACAGATTTAAACAAATGTGTTTTATACTAAACTTGAAATGAATCGTGTCAAAATTATTTAGATAATAGAGTTAAGAAAGATATAAATGTACATCTATGATAAATAGGATTCATAAATAATATTAAATTGTATTCAATTATTTACATTTCAAAGCAATTTTTCAAGAAAACTTGGAATAATTAAAAACTAGAATTATAATCGACAAATACAGTCCTTTTATCTGTAATCGTTATTTTTTCTGTGAAATATTTTTATAATGTTACAAATAAGATGATCATTTATAATAAAAAAAGCTTTATTTGCAAATTGACAGGCGCAAGGAGCATTACAGATGAATGTATTTACAAATATTAATAGTTACATGCAGATTGTATAGATGATGAACATAGATTAATAGAATCAGTAAATGTAAACAAAATAATTATTAATTTTGAAGGCAATAGGTTAGAATATATCAGAGTTATGAAGGAGATTTGCCTACTCCTGCATGGAGCATTTAGGAAGTTGCCTATTGTGAGTAGTAAATCTTGACCTAGTCGAGTATTTGTGTTCATTTAGAGGCGGCAGTAGTTTGTGTAG